>NW_025568916.1:0-36302 GCF_020424385.1 Procambarus clarkii
GCATGACAAAGAGACAGAATGGCATGACAAAGAGACAGAATGGCATGACAAAGAGACAGAATGGCATGACAAAGGGACGGAATGGCATGAGAAAGGGGCGGAATGGCATGACAAAGGGACGGAATGGCATGACAAAGGGACAGAATGGCATGACAAAGAGACAGAATGGCATGACAAAGGGACAGAATGGCATGACAAAGAGACAGAATGACATGACAAAGGGACAGAATGGCATGACAAAGAGACAGAATGGCATGACAAAGAGACAGAATGGCATGACAAAGGGACAGAATGGCATGACAAAGGGACAGAATGGCATGACAAAGGGACAGAATGGCATGACAAAGGGACAGAATGGCATGACAAAGAGACAGAATGGCATGACAAAGGGACAGAATGGCATGACAAAGGGACAGAATGGCATGACAAAGAGACAGAATGGCATGACAAAGAGACAGAATGGCATGACAAAGGGACAGAATGGCATGACAAAGAGACAGAATGGCATGACAAAGGGACAGAATGGCATGACAAAGAGACAGAATGGCATGACAAAGAGACCAGAATGGCATGACCAAAGAGACAGAATGGCATGACAAAGAGACAGAATGGCATGACCAAAAGAGACAGAATGGCATGACAAAGAGACAGAATGGCATGACAAAGGACAGAATGGCATGACAAAGGGACAGAATAGCATGACAAAAGGGACAGAATGGCATGACAAAGAGACAGAATGGCATGACAAAGAGACAGAATGGCATGACAAAGGGACAGAATGGCATGACAAAGGGACAGAATGGCATGACAAAATGACAGAATGACAAGACAGACGGACAGAATGGCATGACAAAGACACAGAATGGCATGACAAAGGGGACGGAATCGCATGACAAAGGGACAGAATGGCATGACAAAGAGACAGAAGAATAGCATGACAAAGAGACAGAATGGCATGACAAAGGGACAGAATGGCATGACAAAAGAGACAGAATGGCTTGACAAAGGGACAGAATGGCATGACAAAGAGGACAGAATGGCATGACAAAGAGACAGAATGGCATGACAAAGGGACCAGAATGGCATGACCAAGAGACAGACAAGGATGGCATGACAAAAGACTGGACAGAGATGGCATGACAAAGGGACAGAATGGCATGACAAAGGGACAGAATGGCATGACAAAGAGACAGAATGGCATGACAGAGACAGAATGGCATGACAAAGGGACAGAATGGCATGACACAAAGGGACAGACTGGCATGAACAAGGGACAGAATGGCATGACAAAGGGACAGAATGGCATGACAAAGAGACAGAATGGCATGACAAAGGGACTAGAATGGCATGACAAAGGGACAGAATGGCATGACAAAGAGACAGAATGGCATGACAAAGAGACAGAATGGCATGGACAAAGGGACAGAAATGGCATGACAGAAGGCATGACAAAGAAGAATGGCATGACAAAGAGACAGAATGGCATGACAAAGGGACAGAATGGCATGACAAAGAGACAGAATGGCATGACAAAGAGACAGAATGGCATGACAAAGAGACAGAATGGCATGACAAAGGGACAGAATGGCATGACAAAGGGACAGAATGGCATGACAAAGGGACAGAATGGCATGACAAAGAGACAGAATGGCATGACAAAGGGACAGAATGGCATGACAAAGAGACAGAATGGCATGACAAAGGGACAGAATGGCATGACAAAGACAGAATGGCATGACAAAGACACAGAATGGCATGACAAAGGGACGGAATAGCATGACAAAGGGACAGAATGGCATGACAAAGAGACAGAATAGCATGACAAAGAGACAGAATGGCATGACAAAGGGACAGAATGGCATGACAAAGGGACAGAATGGCATGACAAAGGGACAGAATGGCATGACAAAGAGACAGAATGGCATGACAAAGGGACAGAATGGCATGACAAAGGGACAGAATGGCATGACAAAGAGACAGAATGGCATGACAAAGGGACAGAATGGCAAGAGGAAAGTTAATAACGCGTTAAAAAATATTAACACAGAAAGGATCACGGAACTGTTTTGAAATTTCGTGAATGTTCATTCAGGAAGGGAAAAAAACGGGGGAAAAATGGAAAAAAACGAGGGGAAAAAAACAGGGGAAAACTGGGAATATACGGGTTTTGTTGATGTGTGGAAGAGATTACCAGGTAACATAAATACACTCGGGATCAACGGAGTGTTTCAAAATTGAGTGAATGAAAATAGGAGCTGCCTGGTATGGGCCAATAGGAGCTGCCTGGTATGGACCAATAGGAGCTAGATCGTATGGACCAATAGGAGCTAGATCGTATGGACCAATAGCAGCTGCCTCGTATGGACCAATAGGAGCTGCCTCGTATGGACCAATAGGAGCTGCCTCGTATGGACCAATAGGAGCTGGATCGTATGGACCAATAGCAGCTGCCTCGTATGGACCAATAGGAGCTGCCTCGTATGGGTCAATAGGAGCTGCCTCGTATGGACCAATAGGAGCTGCCTGGTATGGACCAATAGGAGCTGGATCGTATGGACCAATAGCAGCTGCCTCGTATGGACCAATAGGAGCTGCCTCGTATGGGCCAATAGGAGCTGCCTCGTATGGACCAATAGGAGCTGGATCGTATGGACCAATAGCAGCTGCCTCGTATGGACCAATAGGAGCTGCCTCGTATGGACCAATAGCAGCTGCCTCGTATGGACCAATAGGAGCTGCCTCGTATGGGCCAATAGGAGCTGCCTGGTATGGACCAATAGGAGCTGGATCGTATGGACCAATAGCAGCTGCCTCGTATGGACCAATAGGAGCTGCCTCGTATGGGTCAATAGGAGCTGCCTCGTATGGACCAATAGGAGCTGGATCGTATGGACCAATAGCAGCTGCCTCGTATGGACCAATAGGAGCTGCCTCGTATGGACCAATAGGAGCTGCCTCGTATGGACCAATAGGAGCTGGATCGTATGGACCAATAGGAGCTGCCTCGTATGGACCAATAGGAGCTGCCTCGTATGTGTCAATAGGAGCTGCCTCGTATGGGTCAATAGGAGCTGCCTCGTATGGGTCAATAGGAGCTGCCTCGTATGGGTCAATAGGAGCTGCCTCGTATGGGTCAATAGGAGCTGCCTCGTATGGGTCAATAGGAGCTGCCTCGTATGGGTCAATAGGAGCTGCCTCGTATGGGTCAATAGGAGCTGCCTCGTATGGGTCAATAGGAGCTGCCTCGTATGGACCAATAGGAGCTGCCTCGTATGGACCAATAGGAGCTGCCTCGTATGGACCAATAGGAGCTGCCTCGGCTGGGTCAATAGGAGCTGCCTCGTATGGACCAATAGGAGCTGCCTCGTATGGACCAATAGGAGCTGCCTCGTATGGGTCAATAGGAGCTGCCTCGTATGGACCAATAGGAGCTGGATCGTATGGACCAATAGGAGCTGCCTCGTATGGGTCAATAGGAGACTGCCTCGTATGGACCAATAGGAGCTGCCTCGTATGGACCAATAGGAGCTGCCTCGTATGGGTCAATAGGAGCTGCCTCGTATGGACCAATAGGAGCTGGATCGTATGGACCAATAGCAGCTGCCTCGTATGGACCAATAGGACCTGCCTCGTATGGAGCAATTTCCACTCAAACTCATTCCTATATGTCTAACCTACACTTGAAACAAACAAGTGATTCTACATTTCTATTAAATTATCCGTGAATCCGTTCCATAAACAAACAAACGAATTAACAAACCAGTATTTACCCCGGTCTTTCCTAAATCTAAACCTTTCCAACGTATTGAGCTCAGTTGAGGCAGTTGATAGTGGAAAGGTTTATGACGTCACAGGATCACAAACGTCATAAAGATGACGTTTGAGACGTTTATTAAAGTCACGGTTCTCAATGTCACAATCCTTTCCACTGTCAACGAATGAGAAACAAGTATTAAACATGTCTTAGTAAAACCATGTTGGGGAATCATTTAGTTATCTATGTTTTCAAGATGATGCAACAGGTCCTTGAGATGTGATTCATGATGCAATTAAGGGCCCACAATATATGCCTGATTCAGGGTCCCCAATATATGCCTGATTCAGGGTCCCCAATATATGCCTGATTCAGGGTCCCCAATATATGCCTGATTCAGGGTCCCCAATATATGCCTGATTCAAGGTCCCCAATATATGCCTGATTCAGGGTCCCCAATATATGCCTGATTCAGGGTCCCCAATATATGCCTGATTCAGGGTCCACAATATATGCCTGATTCAGGGTCCCCAATATATGCCTGATTCAGGGTCCCCAATATATGCCTGATTCAGGGCCCACAATATATGCCTGATTCAGGGTCCCCAATATATGCCTGATTCAGGGTCCCCAATATATGCCTGATTCAGTGTCCCCAATATATGCCTGATTCAAGGTCCCCAATATATGCCTGATTCATGGTCCCCAATATATGCCTGATTCAGGTCCCCAATATATGCCTGATTCAGGGTCCCAATATATGCCTGATTCAGGGTCCCCAATATATGCCTGATTCAGGGTCCCCAATATATGCCTGATTCAGGGCCCACAATATATGCCTGATTCAGGGTTCCCAATATATGCCTGATTCAGGGTCCCCAATATATGCCTGATTCAGTGTCCCCAATATATGCCTGATTCAAGGTCCCCAATATATGCCTGATTCATGGTCCCCAATATATGCCTGATTCAGGTCCCCAATATATGCCTGATTCAGGGTCCCCATATATGCCTGATTCAGGGTCCCCAATATATGCCTGATTCAGGGTCCCCAATATATGCCTGATTCAGGGTCCCCAATATATGCCTGATTCAGGGTCCCCAATATATGCCTGATTCAGGGTCCCCAATATATGCCTGATTCAGTGTCCCCAATATATGCCTGATTCAGGGTCCCCAATATATGCCTGATTCAGGGCCCCCAATATATGCCTGATTCAGGGTCCCCAATATATGCCTGATTCAAGGTCCCCAATATATGCCTGATTCAAGGTCCCCAATATATGCCTGATTCAAGGTCCCCAATATATGCCTGATTCAGGGTCCCCAATATATGCCTGATTCAGGGCCCCCAATATATGCCTGATTCAGGGTCCCCAATATATGCCTGATTCAGGGCCCCCCAATATATATATTTGATGCAGGGGGCCGCCATTAAATGCATGAAGTCTGGGCCCCAAACTGATAGGCTTGCTTCTGTACCCCCTAACAACAATAGAAAATTTTCTTCAACAGAAAATCAGCTCTAATTAGAGATCCCCCCTCCACCCCCCTCGGTAAAGACTCGATTCAGTCCTAATCTTTGCTTATCTAAGGTTCTACAACAGTTGAGGAGCGAGAGGCGAGGAAGGGAGTAGGAGAGGTGGTGGTAATGGAAAACCAATACCCAGAAGGAGAGTCAGTACCCACCATTAGGTCAATGGTGTGTGGGGGTGGTGATGGAGCTGTTTGGCTGGTGAATCAGAGACGGTTTTCCCACTCTCTTTCTCGCGCGATTATTCGTATTTATTTTTCTCTACTTTCTTAGTCCGGGGTTTTTACTGTCTTGTTTCTTATTGTTTTGTCTCGTGTTTCTTTGTTATTTGTCTCTGTATCTTCACGTATTCTGTGTTGTCTTCGTTTATGTAGTGTCTGATTTCTGTGTTTATTTATCTGTCTGTCTGTCTGTCTGTCTGTCTGTCTGTCTGTCTGTCTGTCTGTCTGTCTGTCTGTCTCTCTCTCTCTCTCTCTCTCTCTCTCTCTCTCTCTCTCTCTCTCTCTCTCTCTCTCTCTCTCTCTCTCTCTCTCTCTCTCTCTCTCTCTCTCTCTCTCTCTCTCTCTCTCTCTCTCTCTCTCATCCCTCCTGCTCTCCGCCAATCCCCCTTACAATCACTCCACCCTCACAATCAGAGCCCTCGCGCCCTGAGAGCCATACACGGCCAATCAGGTCAAATAAATGCACGGGAAATATCGCCGTCAACTGAGAACTAATTATAACTCTGGTAGTGTTGGTGTGGTGGTGTGTGGTGGTGTGTGGTGGAGTGTGGTGGTGTGTGTGTGGTGGTGTATGGTGGGGTGTGGTGGTGTGTGGTGGGGTGTGGTGGTGTGTGGTGGTGTGTGGTGGGGTGTGGTGGGGTGTGGTGGAGTGTTATGGTGTGTGGTGGTGTGTGGTAGTGTGCGGTGGTGTGTGGTGGTGTACCTGCTTGATGGGGTTCTGGGAGTTGTTCTACTCCCCAAGCCCGGCCCGAAGCCAGGCTTGACTTGTGAGAGTTTGGTCCACCAGGCTGTTGCTTGGAGCAGCCCGCAGGCCCACATACCCACCACAGCCCGGTTGGTCCGGAACTTCTTTTAGAAAAACAGTCTAGTTTCCTCTTGAAGATGTCCACGCTTGTTCCAGCAATATTTCTTAGGTAGGCCTTATTGCCTTGTTCCAGCAATATTTCTTAGGTAGGCCTTATTGCCTTGTTCCAGCAATATTTCGTCGCTGGTAGGACGTTGAACAACCGCGGACCTCTGATTGTGCCTATGGCACCTCTGCTCTTCACTGGTTCGATTCTGCATTTTCTTCCATGTCGTTCACTCCAGTATGTTGTTATTTTACTGTGTAGATATGGGACCTGTCCCTCCAGTATCTTCCATGTGTATATTATTTGGTATCTCTCTCGTCTCCTTTCTAGTGAGTACATTTGGAGAGCTTTGAGACGATCCCAATAATTTAGGTGCTTTATCTCAGGGTATGTTGGGGTCCTTGTGTGGTTGTCAGGGCATGTTGGGTCCTTGTGTGGTTGTCACGGTATGTTGGGTCCTTGTGTGGTTGTCACGGTATGTTGGGTCCTTCTGTGGTTGTCAGGGCATGTTGGGTCCTTCTGTGGTTGTCAGGGGTATGTTGGGGGTCCTTGTGTGGTTGTCACGGTATGTTGGGTCCTTGTGTGGTTGTCAGGGCATGTTGGAGTCCTTGTGTGGTTGTCAGGGCATGTTGGAGTCCTTGTGTGGTTGTCATGGGTATGTTGGGGGTCCTTGTGTGGTTGTCAGGGCATGTTGGGTCCTTGTGTGGTTGTCACGGTATGTTGGGTCCTTGTGTGGTTGTCAGGGTATGTTGGGGGTCCTTGTGTGGTTGTCAGGGTATGTTGGGAGTCATTGTGTGGTTGTCAGGGTATGTTGGGGGTCCTTGTGTGGTTGTCAGGGCATGTTGGGGTCCTTGTGTGGTTGTCACGGTATGTTGGGTCATTCTGTGGTTGTCAGGGGTATGTTGGGTCCTTGTGTGGTTGTCACGGTATGTTGGGTCCTTCTGTGGTTGTCAGGGGTATGTTGGGGGTCCTTGTGTGGTTGTCAGGGTATGTTGGGGGTCCTTGTGTGGTTGTCAGGGCATGTTGGGGTCCTTGTGTGGTTGTCACGGTATGTTGGGTCCTTGTGTGGTTGTCACGGTATGTTGGGTCCTTCTGTGGTTGTCAGGGGTATGTTGGGGGTCTTGTGTGGTTGTCAGCGGTATGTTGGGTCCTTGTGTGGTTGTCACGGTATGTTGGGGTCCTTGTGTGGTTGTCACGGTATGTTGGGTCCTTGTGTGGTTGTCACGGTATGTTGGGTCCTTCTGTGGTTGTCAGGGTATGTTGGGGGTCCTTGTGTGGTTGTCAGGGTATGTGGGGTCCTTGTGTGGTTGTCAGGGGTATGTTGGGGTCCTTGTGTGGTTGTCACGGTATGTTGGGGTCCTTGTGTGGTTGTCACGGTATGTTGGGTCCTTGTGTGGTTGTCAGGGTATGTTGGGTCCTTGTGTGGTTGTCAGGGTATGTTGGGGTCCTTGTGTGGTTGTCAGGGTATGTTGGGGTCCTTGTGTGGTTGTCAGGGTATGTTGGGTCCTTGTGTGGTTGTCAGGGTATGTTGGGTCCTTGTGTGGTTGTCAGGGTATGTTGGGGTCCTTGTGTGGTTGTCAGGGTATGTTGGGTCCTTGTGTGGTTGTCAGGGTATGTTGGGGTTGTCAGGGTATGTTGGGGTCCTTGTGTGGTTGTCAGGGCATGTTGGGTCCTTGTGTGGTTGTCACGGTATGTTGGGTCCTTGTGTGGTTGTCACGGTATGTTGGGTCCTTCTGGGTTGTCAGGGCATGTTGGGTCCTTCTGTGGTTGTCAGGGTATGTTGGGGGTCCTTGTGTGGTTGTCACGGTATGTTGGGTCCTTGTGTGGTTGTCAGGGCATGTTGGAGTCCTTGTGTGGTTGTCAGGGCATGTTGGGTCCTTGTGTGGTTGTCATGGGTATGTTGGGGGTCCTTGTGTGGTTGTCAGGGCATGTTGGGTCCTTGTGTGGTTGTCACGGTATGTTGGGTCCTTGTGTGGTTGTCAGGATATGTTGGGGTCCTTGTGTGGTTGTCAGGGTATGTTGGGAGTCCTTGTGTGGTTGTCAGGGTATGTTGGGGGTCCTTGTGTGGTTGTCAGGGCATGTTGGGGTCCTTGTGTGGTTGTCACGGTATGTTGGGTCCTTCTGTGGTTGTCAGGGGTATGTTGGGTCCTTGTGTGGTTGTCACGGTATGTTGGGTCCTTGTGTGGTTGTCAGGGTATGTTGGGGGTCCTTGTGTTGTTGTCAGGGTATGTTGGGGTCCTTGTGTGGTTGTCAGGGCATGTTGGGGTCCTTGTGTGGTTGTCACGGTATGTTGGGTCCTTGTGTGGTTGTCACGGTATGTTGGGTCCTTCTGTGGTTGTCAGGGGTATGTTGGGGGTCCTTGTGTGGTTGTCAGCGGTATGTTGGGTCCTTGTGTGGTTGTCACGGTATGTTGGGGTCCTTGTGTGGTTGTCACGGTATGTTGGGTCCTTGTGTGGTTGTCACGGTATGTTGGGTCCTTCTGTGGTTGTCAGGGGTATGTTGGGGGTCCTTGTGTGGTTGTCAGGGTATGTTGGGTCCTTGTGTGGTTGTCAGGGGTATGTTGGGGTCCTTGTGTGGTTGTCACGGTATGTTGGGGTCCTTGTGTGGTTGTCACGGTATGTTGGGTCCTTGTGTGGTTGTCAGGGTATGTTGGGTCCTTGTGTGGTTGTCAGGGTATGTTGGGGTCCTTGTGTGGTTGTCAGGGTATGTTGGGGTCCTTGTGTGGTTGTCAGGGTATGTTGGGTCCTTGTGTGGTTGTCAGGGTATGTTGGGTCCTTGTGTGGTTGTCAGGGTATGTTGGGGTCCTTGTGTGGTTGTCAGGGTATGTTGGGTACTTGTGTGGTTGTCAGGGTATGTTGGGGTCCTTGTGTGGTTGTCAGGGTATGTTGGGGTCCTTGTGTGGTTGTCAGGGTATGTTGGGGTCCTTGTGTGGTTGTCAGGGGGTATGTTGGGGTCCTTGTGTGGTTGTCAGGGGGTATGTTGGGGTCTTTATGTGGTTGTCACGGTATGTTGGGTCCTTGTGTGGTTGTCAGGGTATGTTGGGTCCTTGTGTGGTTGTCAGGGTATGTTGGGGTCCTTGTGTGGTTGTCAGGGTATGTTGGGGTCCTTGTGTGGTTGTCAGGGTATGTTGGGGTCCTTGTGTGGTTGTCAGGGTATGTTGGGGTCCTTATGTGGTTGTCAGGGTATGTTGGGGGTCCTTGTGTGGTTGTCAGGGGGTATGTTGGGGTCCTTGTGTGGTTGTCAGGGGGTATGTTGGGGTCTTTATGTGGTTGTCACGGTATGTTGGGTCCTTGTGTGGTTGTCAGGGTATGTTGGGTCCTTGTGTTGTTGTCAGGGTATGTTGGGGTCCTTGTGTGGTTGTCAGGGTATGTTGGGGTCCTTGTGTGGTTGTCAGGGTATGTTTGGGTCCTTGTGTGGTTGTCAGGGGGTATGTTGGGGTCCTTGTGTGGTTGTCAGGGGGTATGTTGGGGTCTTTATGTGGTTGTCAGCGGTATGTTGGGTCCTTGTATGGTTGTCAGGGTATGTTGGGTCCTTCTGTGGTTGTCAGGGTATGTTGGGGTCCTTGTATGGTTGTCAGGGTATGTTGGGTCCTTGTATGGTTGTCAGGGTATGTTGGGGTCCTTGTGTGGTTGTCACGGTATGTTGGGTCCTTCTGTGGTTGTCAGGGGGTATGTTGGGTCCTTGTGTGGTTGTCAGGGTATGTTGGGTCCTTGTGTGGTTGTCAGGGTATGTTGGGGTCCTTGTGTGGTTGTCAGGGTATGTTGGGTCCTTGTGTGGTTGTCACGGTATGTTGGGGTCCTTGTGTGGTTGTCAGGGTATGTTGGGGTCCTTGTATGGTTGTCAGGGTATGTTGGGGTCCTTGTGTGGTTGTCACGGTATGTTGGGGTCCTTGTGTGGTTGTCACGGTATGTTGGGTCCTTGTGTGGTTGTCAGGGGGTATGTTGGGTCCTTGTGTGGTTGTCACGGTATGTTGGGTCCTTGTATGGTTGTCAGGGTATGTTGGGGTCCTTGTATGGTTGTCAGGGTATGTTGGGGTCCTTGTGTGGTTGTCAGGGGGTATGTTGGGTCCTTGTGTGGTTGTCAGGGTATGTTGGGGTCCTTGTATGGTTGTCAGGGGGTATGTTGGGTCCTTGTATGGTTGTCAGGGTATGTTGGGTCCTTGTGTGGTTGTCAGGGTATGTTAGGTCCTTGTGTGGTTGTCACGGTATGTTGGGTCCTTGTGTGGTTGTCAGGGTATGTTGGGGTCCTTGTGTGGTTGTCACGGTATGTTGGGGGTCCTTGTGTGGTTGTCACGGTATGTTGGGGTCCTTGTGTGGTTGTCAGGGCATGTTGGGGTCCTTGTGTGGTTGTCAGGGCATGTTGGGTCCTTGTATGGTTGTCACGGTATGTTGGGGTCCTTGTGTGGTTGTCAGGGCATGTTGGGGTCCTTGTGTGGTTGTCACGGTATGTTGGGTCCTTGTATGGTTGTCACGGTATGTTGGGGTCCTTGTATGGTTGTCACGGTATGTTGGGGTCCTTGTGTGGTTGTCAGGGCATGTTGGGGTCCTTGTGTGGTTGTCACGGTATGTTGGGTCCTTGTGTGGTTGTCACGGTATGTTGGGTCCTTGTGTGGTTGTCACGGTATGTTGGGTCCTTGTGTGGTTGTCAGGGTATGTTGGGGTCCTTGTGTGGTTGTCACGGTATGTTGGGTCCTTGTGTGGTTGTCAGGGTGTGTTGCTAGGTTGTCACCCTGTATGCTATCCGCACTTCACCCTCAGAACACTTAATATTCTTCCTAAACACCTTCCCATTCCGTCAAGCGTCTCAGTCACGGAACATGCGGCACAGGTCCTTACTCTCACTTACATTTGGCAGCCTCACTGCAGCTTTTCTATATTTTCCGGCAGTTTCCCATTTGCTGGAGACGCGGGTGTACTCCCTCCACTACTCCCGCTTATGTCGCTATGTGATCCCTGGAGACCTTCCTCTGGTGTTTTATAGTGGCTCCTCCGTCTCCTGGCCTGCACAGGCAGCGGCCAGGTACGATGGCTCTTGTGCTCCTCTCTTCTTGGGATGATGTTGTGAGAGATGATGAGCATGGGTTTACCATGAGCTATGGGAATGGAAAGCTCTCAGCCAGCTAACAGGAGTCAGCAGTCGTCTGCTCCTGTAGCCTCCTGTGTGTAAAACTAGTAGGGTAAGGCTTACCATGAGCTATGGGAAGGGAAAGCTCTCAGCCAGCTAACAAGGAGTCAGCAGTCGTCTGCTCCTGTACCCTCCTGTGTGTAAAACTAGCAGGGTAAGGCTTACCATGAGCTATGGGAAGGGAAATCTCTCAGCCAGCTAACAGGAGTCAGCAGTCGTCTGCTCCTGTACCCACCTGTATGTAAAACTAGTAGGGTAAGGCTTACCATGAGCTATGGGAAGGGAAATCTCTCAGCCAGCTAACAGGAGTCAGCAGTCGTCTGCTCCTGTACCCACCTGTGTGTAAAACTAGTAGGGTAAGGCTTACCATGAGCTATGGGAAGGGAAAGCTCTCAGCCAGCTAACAGGAGTCAGAAGGCGAGTATTTCTGTACCTGTGAACCAATAAAACCTGAAATAGAGGTATTTCATCTACGTAGCGGTACGAGCTTCGTCTCCAGCGGACAATCTACGAGTCAGCCTGGTAGTGTTGCCAGAGATACTAAACGTAAGAACATAAGAACATAAGAACAAAGGTAACTGCAGAAGGCCTATTGGCCCATTCGAGGCAGCTCCTATTTATAACCACCCAATCCCACTCATATACATGTCCAATCCACGTTTGAAACAATCGATGGACCCCGCTTCCACCACATTACGCGGTAATTGGCTCAAGAAACAACAACCCTGTTACCTAACCAGTATTTACCCAGGTCTTTCCTTAATCTAAGCTTATCCAATTTATACCCATTATTTCGTGTTCTGTCTTGTGTTGATACTTCTAATACCCTATTAATATCCCCTTTGTTATGTCCATTCATCCACTTGTAAATCATTATCATGTCACCCCTAACTCTTCGCCTTTCCAGTGAATGCAATTTAGGCTTTGTTAATCTTTCTTCATATGAAAGGTTTCTAATTTGGGGAATTAACTTAGTCATCCTACGCTGGACACGTTCAAGTGAATTTATGTCCATTCTATAATATGGCGACCAAAACTGAACTGCATAATCTAAATGGGGCCTAACCAGAGCAAGCTGAAGAACCACACCAGGTGTCTTGTTACTAACGCTTCGATTAATAAATCCCAGTGTACTATTTGCCTTATTACGAACATTCATGCATTGATCCTTTTGTTTTAAATTCTTACTAATCATAACTCCCAGATCCCTTTCGTAATCCGACTTCGCAATCTCAACACCATCTAGCTCGTATCTTGTAACTCTATCATCATTATCTAGCCTCAGAACTTTACATTTATCAGCCTTCCACGACTTTGCCTGACTCTAATGATTTATTAAATATGGTATTGAATGCAGGCGATGAGTCACAATAACGTGGCTGAAGTATGTTGACCAGACCACACACTAGAAATTGAAGGGACGACGACGTTTCGGTCCGTCCTGGACCATTCTCAAGTCGATTTTCTGGTGGACAATCGACTTGAGAATGGTCCAGGACGGACCGAAACGTCGTCGTCCCTTCAATTTCTAGTGTGTGGTCTGGTCAACATGGTATTGAATGGCTCGCAAAGCTCTTCTTTGCATTCTTTAAACACTCTGGCAAACACTTCGTCCGGCCCTGGGGATTTGTTTGGTTAGGTTTCACCATTTGTTTAATTACATTATCCCTGGTAACTGTTAGACTAGTCAACCTGTCCTCGTCCCCACTCACATAGACTTGTTCGGCTAAAGGCATAAAGTTAAGTTCTTCTTTAGTAAATACAGTGATAAAATATATATTAAAAATACTACTCATCTCTTCGTCATTATCTGTTATTTGACCTGTCTCAGTTTTAATGGACCTATTCTTTCCCTAACCTTTGTTCGGTATAACTGAAAAACTCTTTAGGATTTGTCTTTGCTTTGCTATACGAACTTCAAAGTTTCCTTTGGCCCTCCTTATCTCTTTTTTTAACATTTCTAACCAGTTGTACGAATTCTTGTTCTAAATTGAATTCCCCATTCTTAATTCTCTTGTACCTCGCTCTCTTTCTACCTATAAGGTTCTTCAGATCCTTTGTTATCCATTTCGGGTCATTAGCGTTCGGTCTATAAGCTGATCGGTGGCAACTCTGCTGTTCACAGTTCGTGTTCTTGGGCCTCGCTAACGATTCATCTATAATGGCCTCGTAATGCCATTCTTTAGAGAGATCTCGTTAGTGATATTAGCGAAATGCCACTAATGTGGCCACTAACGATAAGGATTTAGAGCCCTCGATTCTGTAATGAGACAGTCCAGCCTCCGGTAAGGAAAGTACTTATTGGTACTTTCTGGTGGTCCACCACTACATATTGGTACTTTCTGGTGGTCCGCCACTACATATTGGTACTTTCTGGTGGTCTATCACTAAATATTGGTACTTTCTGGTGGTCCACCACTACATATTGATACTTTCTGGTGGTCCATCACTAAATATTGGTACTTTCTGGTGGTCCACCACTACATATTGATACTTTCTGGTGGTCCATCACTAAATATTAGTACTTTCTGGTGGTCCATCACTACATATTGGTACTTTCTGGTGGTCCATCACTACATATTGGTACTTTCTGGTGGTCCATCACTACATATTGGTACATTATGGTGGTCAACCACTACATATTGGTACTTTCTGGTGGTCCATCACTACATATTTGTACTTTCTGGTGGTCCAACACTACATATTGGTACTTTCTGGTGGTCCATCACTGCATATTGGTACTTTCTGGTGGTCCATCACTACATATTGGTACTTTCTGGTGGTCCATTACTACATATTGGTACTTTCTGGTGGTCCATTACTACATATTGGTACTTTATGGTGGTCCATCACTACATATTGGTACTTTCTGGTGGTCCATCACTACATATTGGTACTTTATGGTGGTCCATCACTACATATTGGTACTTTCTGGTGGTCCATCACTACATATTGGTACTTTCTGGTGGTCCATCACTACATATTGGTACTTTATGGTGGTCCATCACTACATATTGGTACTTTATGGTGGTCCATCACTACATATTGGTACTTTCTGGTGGTCCACCACTACATATTGATACTTTCTGGTGGTCCATCACTACATATTTGTACTTGCTGGTGGTCCACCACTACATATTGGTACTTTATGGTGGTCCACCACTACATGTTGGTACTTTATGGTGGTCCACCACTACATATTGGTACTTTCTGGTGGTCCATTACTACATATTGGTACTTTATGGTGGTCCATCACTACATATTGGTACTTTATGGTGGTCCATCACTACATATTGGTACTTTCTGGTGGTTCATCACTACATATTGGCACTTTCAAATGAATAGTCACAGTAAGTAATTTAAGAGGATGGACTGAATTACTCACATTGATTCCGGCAGCGACTGTGGCAAATCCCTAAGCGCTTTGATGGCTTTCTTTCCAATGGAGTAAAATGGATAGGGACTTCTTCCATTGGGACAAGTCCAATGGAACAAGTTCCTCTCCTGGCATCCAGGCTCTTCCCAATGACCACTTAACGGGAGCTTGATGTTGTTACTGCTCTGCCGTTTGCGACTTCTCAGTGCACGAGGAACTGAATCATTGGTAGAGCGTGTTTCTGGTGCAGAGACACAAGTTCGATCCCAATACATTGTCATAATATTTATCATGTTTTTTGTTTTGTTTTGTTTTAAGAGGTGTTTAGGTTAGTGACCTTTGTTGTTAGTGACTTTCTGCTGTTAGTGACCTTTGTTGTTAGTGACCTTTGTTGTTAGTGACCTCTGGTGTTAGTGACCTCTGGTGTTAGTGACCTTTGTTGTTAGTGACCTCTGTTGTTAGTGACCTTTGTTGTTAGTGACTTTCTGCTGTTAGTGACCTTTGTTGTTAGTGACTTTCTGCTGTTAGTGACCTTTGTTGTTAGTGACATTTGTTGTTAGTGACCTCTGGTGTTAGTGACCTTTGTTGTTAGTGACATTTGTTGTTAGTGACCTCTGGTGTTAGTGACCTCTGGTGTTAGTGACCTCTGGTGTTAGTGACCTTTGTTGTTAGTGACCTCTGTTGTTAGTGACCTTTGTTGTTAGTGACCTCTGTTGTTGGTGACTTCTGTTGTTAGTGACCTTTGTTGTTAGTGACCTCTGTTGTTAGTGACCTTTGTTGCTAGTGACATTTGTTGTTAGTGACCTCTGGTGTTAGTGACCTTTATTGTTAGTGACATTTGTTGTTAGTGACCTCTGGTGTTAGTGACCTCTGGTGTTAGTGACCTTTGTTGTTAGTGACCTTTGTTGTTAGTGACCTCTGTTGTTGGTGACTTCTGTTGTTAGTGACCTCTGTTGTTGGTGACTTCTGTTGTTAGTGACCTTTGTTGTTAGTGACCTCTGGTGTTAGTGACCTTTGTTGTTAGTGACCTTTGTTGTTAGTGACCTTTGTTGTTGGTGACTTCTGTTGTTAGTGACCTCTGCTGTTAGTGACCTCTGGTGTTAGTGACCTTTGTTGTTAGTGACTTTTGTTGTTAGTGACCTCTGTTGTTGGTGACTTCTGTTGTTAGTGACCTTTGTTGTTAGTGACCTCTGCTGTTAGTGACCTTTGTTGCTAGTGACATTTGTTGTTAGTGACCTCTGGTGTTAGTGACCTCTGGTGTTAGTGACCTTTGTTGTTAGTGACATTTGTTGTTAGTGACCTCTGCTGTTAGTGACCTTCTTCGTGTCCCCTCTCTTCCTTGATCGGTGCTTCACATCCCTCCCGTTAACGTTTCGTATCTGTTATCAGTTCGTTAGTTTCGGGCACTCGTTACCCTTCGTGTTACGGAACACCGCAGCTCCTGCTCTGTGACCTGTGACCTGTGTACAAACACAGACTCAAATTAAAAGTAAGTGTTTTTATTTCGTGGTAATGAGGGGAGTACAAAGTGCATTACTGCATCTGTTTGTGAGTGTAAAGTGTGTGTGTGTGTGCCAGAGTGAACGCTGTGTGTGTGTGTGCCAGAGTGGACGCTGTGTGTGTGTGTGCCAGAGTGGACGCTGTGTGTGTGTGTGCCAGAGTGGACGCTGTGTGTGTGTGTGCCAGAGTGGACGCTGTGTGTGTGTGTGCCAGAGTGGACGCTGTGTGTGTGTGTGTGCCAGAGTGGACGCTGTGTGTGTGTGTGCCAGAGTGGACGCTGTGTGTGTGTGTGCCAGAGTGAACGCTGTGTGTGTGTGTGTGCCAGAGTGGACGCTGTGTGTGTGTGTGCCAGAGTGGACGCTGTGTGTGTGTGTGCCAGAGTGGACGCTGTGTGTGTGTGTGTGTGCCAGAGTGGACGCTGTGTGTGTGTGTGCCAGAGTGGACGCTGTGTGTGTGTACTGGTTAATACACTCGTGTATTCACCTAGTTGTGCTTGCGGGGGTTGAGCTCTGTTCTTTCCGCCCGCCTCTCAACAGTCAATCAATCAGTTGTTACTAACTACTATTTTTTTCCACACACACACATCACCATCATCATCATAGGAGGCTTCAATCACGGAGAGATACACTGGGAGAACAAGGAACCACATGGAGGAGAGGATACATGGAGAGCAAAACTAATGGAGGTGGCGACAAAAAACTTTCTAAGCCAGCATGTCAGGGAACCCACTAGGATGAGAGGAAACGATGAACCAGTGAGACTCGACCTAGTCTTCACTCTAAACGACTCCGACATAAGGGAAATCGGCTATGAGGTCCCAGTAGGAAAGAGCGACCACAGTGTGCTGGTGTTTGAGTATCTGGTTGAGGAAGGGTTAGTGAACTCGAGGAGGGGAACTGAAAACAAAAAACTGGCATTCCGAAAGGGAAACTATGAGGAGTTAAGAAAATTCCTAACAGATATTACATTGGAAACAAAGCTCAGGGGAAAGGGACAAGGAGGTGGGGAATGAAGACAAGGAGCTGGGGTATGAGGACAAGGACCTGGGATGGACTTCAAATGATGGACTTCATGATGGACTTCGTGATGAAGTCCATCATCAACATGATGATGGACTTCATCACGCACAAGTGCAAGGAAGCAGCAAACAAGTTTGTCCCAGTCCAAAAGGAAGACAACGAAATGAAAATGAGAAACCCATGGTTTAATCAGAGATGTAGGCTAGCTAAGCAGCAAAGTAAAAGGGCATGGAGAAACTATAGGAATAATAGGACACTTGAGAGCAGAGAAAGATACCAGAATGCCAGGAATGAATATGTCAGGTTGAGAAGAGAGGCAGATAGACAATACGAAAATGACATCGCAAGCAAGGCAAAGACTCAACCTAAATTGCTGCATAGCCACATCAGGAAAAAAACAACAGTAAAGGAACAGATAATGAATATAAGGATTGGGGCAGAAGGATTCACTATAAACGACAAGGAAGTGTGTGAAGAACTGAATAAGAAATTCCAGGAGGTCTTCACTTTAGAGCAAGGAGAGATTCCAGAGATAAGAGAAGGAATAGTTAACCAGGAACCACTAGTAGAGTTTGAGATTACCAGCGGGGAAGTAAGGAAGTGTTTACTAGAGTTGGATGTGACAAAAGCTATAGGCCCAGATGGAATCTTCCCTTGGATACTAAAGGAAGGAGCAAAAGCACTGTGCCTGCCACTCTCCATAGTGAATAACAAATCACTGGCAACAAGGGAACTGCCAGAAATTTGGAAGGCAGCTAATATACAATACACAAAAAAGGGGATAGACAGGAGGCACTGAATTACAGGCCAGTGTCCCTAACCTGCATACCATGCAAGCTGATGGAGAAGATTGTGCGAAGAAAGCTAGTGGAACATTTGGAGCGAAAGAACTTTGTAACACAGCATCAACATGGGTTCAGGGATGGCAAGTCCTGCCTCACAGGGCTAATTAAATTCTACGACCAGGCCAGAAAGAGAGGGGTGGGCAGACTGCATATTTTTGGATTGTCAAAAAGCCTTTGATACAGTACCACACAAGAGGCTAGTGAAAAAGCTGGAGATGCAGGTTGGAGTGAAAGGGAAGGTACTCCATTGGATAAAGGAGTACCTAAGTAACAGAAGACAACGAGTCAATGTGAGGGGTGAGGTCTCGGATTGACGTAACGTCACAAGTGGAGTCCCGCAGGGGTCAGTCCTTGGTCCAATACTGTTTCTGATATATGTAAATGATCTCCCAGAGGAATAGAATCGTTTCTCTCAATGTTTGCTGATGATGCAAAAATTTTGAGGAGGATTGAAACAGAGGATGATAGTAGGAGGCTACAGGACGACCTAGACATACTGAATGAAAGGTCCAACAAATGGCTGCTAAAGTTTAACCCGAGTAAATGCAAAGTAATAAAACTAGGCGGTGGAAACAGGAGGCCAGACAAAAGATACAGAATAGGAGATGAAGTACTTAATGAAACGGAAAGAGAGAAAGATCGAGGAATTGATATCACACCAAACCTGTCTCCTGAAGCTCACATAAAAAGAATAACGTCTGCGGCATATGCGAGGCTGGCTAACATCAGAACAGCCTTCAGGAACCTGTGTAAGGAATCGTTCAGAATCTTGTACACCACATACGTAAGACCAATCCTGGAGTATGCGGCCCCAGCATAGAGCCCGTACCTTGTCAAGCACAAGACGAAGCTGGAAAAAGTTCAGTGGTATGCAACTAGACTAGTCCCAGAACTAAGAGGCATGAGTTACGAGGAAAGGCTGCGGGAAATGCACCTTACGACACTGGAAGACACAAGAGTGAGGTGAGACGTGATCACTATCTAAAAAATCCTCAGGAGAATTGACAGGGTAGACAAGGATAAACTATTCAACACTGGTGGTACGCGAACAAGGGGACACAGGTGGGAACTGAGTACCCAAATGAGCCACAGAGACGTTAGAAAGAACTTTTTCAGTGTCAGAGTAGTTAACAGATGGAATGCACTAGGCAGTGATGTGGTGGAGGCTGACTCCATACACAGCTTAAAATGTAGATATGATAGAGCCCAGTAGGCTCAGGAACCTGTACACCAGTTGATTGACAGTTGAGAGGCGGGACCAAAGAGTCAAAGCTCAACCCCCGCAAGCACAAATAGATGAGTACACACACACACACACACACACACACACACACACACACACACACACACACACACACACACACACACACACAGGAAGCAGCCCGTAGCAGCTGTTTAACTCCCAGGTACCTATTTACTGCTAGGTAACAGGACCATCAGGGTGATGAAAACTTTTCCCATTTGTTTTTCCAACGGTGCGGGGGGATCGAACCCCGGTCCCTAGGGTCCACTAATCTAGAGCGCTGTCCACTCAGCCACCACCCCCCACCGGTGGAGAGTGTGTGTACAAGATATGTTACAAAGTGGTGCATCAAGAAACACAAGTGAGAAAAGTGACTAAGGCGGGTCACAAGCATTTTTTTTTTTTTTTGGGGGGGGGGGGGCTGTGTCAATTTGCTTGTGGCAGTTATTCCAAACAATGTTAATAAGGTCCAAGCTTGGTTATTACCTTACAAGCTGTTAGCCTGACTAACCTTTCCACCTCAGCCTACCACATCGGCGCCTATCTTCAGGTTATCTTCAGATGATTTCGGGGCATTTTAGTGTCCCCGCGGCCCGGTCCTCGACCAGGCCTCCACCCCCAGGAAGCAGCCCGTGACAGCTGACTAACACCCAGGTACCTATTTTACTGCTAGGTAACAGGGGCATAGGGTGAAAGAAACTCTGCCCTTTGTTTCTCGCTGGCGCCTGGGATCGAACCCAGGACCACAGGATCACAAGTCCAGCGTGCTGTCCGCTCGGCCGACCGGCTCCCTTTGCCTAATAGGCAAATTAGAAATATATATAAATTAGATCAAAGAACCAACCCTTGTTTCCCTCTATGAAGACTTAGGAATCATTGGATTGTTTTAAGTGTAGGCTAGACATTGTGACTCAAACCGTTTCACCTCCTGCTCAAGTGATGGGTTCGGGGTAAGGCTGTTCAGTCGGGTCTCTTACACGACTCGAGAATGGTCCAAGACGGACCGAAACGTCGTCGTCTCTTCACTTTCTGATGTGTGGTCTGGTCAGCATGTCTTCAGCCACGTTATTGTGACTCCTCGTGTGAACTACTCTTTACGAAGTGGCAGCGCTGAGGTGGTGCTCCACCGCCGCCTGCTGCTGCTGCTGCTGCTGCTGCTGCTGCTGCTGCTGCTGCTGCTGCTGCTGCTGCTGCTGCTGCTGCTGCTGCTGCTGCTGCTGCTGCTGCTGCTGCTGCTGCTGCTCCTGCTGCTGCTGCTGCTGCTGCTGCTGCTGCTGCTGCTGCTGCTGCTGCTGCTCCTCCTGCTGCTGCTGCTGCTGCTGCTGCTGCTGCTCCTGCTGCTGCTGCTACTGCTGCTGCTGCTGCTGCTGCTGCTCCTGCTGCTGTTCCTGCTGCTGCTGCTGCTGCTGCTGCTGCTCCTGCTGCTGCTGCTGCTGCTGCTGCTGCTCTGCTGCTGCTGCTGCTGCTGCTGCTGCTGCTGCTGCTGCTGCTGCTGCTGCTCCTGCTGCTGTTCCTGCTGCTGCTGCTGCTGCTACTGCTGCTGCTGCTGCTGCTACTGCTGCTGCTGCTGCTGCTGCTGCTGCTGCTGCTGCTGCTGCTGCTACTGCTGTTGCTGCTGCTGGTGCTGCTGATGCTGCTGCTGCTGCTACTGCTGCTGCTGCTGCTGGTGCTGCTGATGCTGCTCCTGCTGCTGCTGATGCTGTTCCTCCTCCTGCTGCTGCTGCTCCTGCTGGTGCTGCTGCTGCTCCTGCTGCTGCTCCTCCTGCTGCTGCTGCTGCTGCTGCTGCTGCTGCTGCTCCTGCTGCTGCTGCTGCTGCTGCTGCTGCTGCTCCTGCTGCTGCTGCTACTGCTGCTGCTGCTGCTGCTGCTGCTGCTCCTGCTGCTGTTCCTGCTGCTGCTGCTGCTGCTGCTGCTGCTGCTCCTGCTGCTGCTGCTGCTGCTGCTCCTGCTGCTGCTGCTGCTGCTGCTGCTGCTCCTGCTGCTGCTCCTGCTGCTGCTGCTGCTGCTGCTGCTGCTCCTGCTGCTGTTCCTGCTGCTGCTGCTGCTGCTGCTGCTGCTGCTGCTGCTGCTGCCACCTGGCATACTCTTGGTAAACAGTCAGGTCACCACGAGGGATGAGAACTGATGAGAGAATCGTTGTTTGGAGGGTGTTCGTGTTTGGAGGGTGTTCGCGTTTGGAGGGTGTTCGTGTTTGGAGGGTGTTCGTGTGTCCTGCGTCACCATTTGACTCTCCAGGGCTATGTACATGTTGACATTCAAAGTAGTTTGTGACCTTAATTCTTAGCACCCTTTCAAAGATTTTTATGATGAGTGAAGTTAGAGCAATTGGTCCATCATCTGCTGCTTTACTACCTCTTTTGGGGATTGGTGTTATCTCAGGTGTTGTAGGTATGTCAGGGATGACGCCACTACCCAGGCTCCACGTCTCCACAAGAGGTTTAGAGCCTGTGATAGAGGTGTTTTACGCTGCTTGATGAATATAGAATCCCAGGAGTCTGGGACTGGTGCAGAGTGCAGGCTGTCTAGGGCTACTTCAACGTCCAGTACGGTTAAGGGGACAGCTGGTGTATATTCTTTAACGATGTCACATTCATCAAGAAATAATTTGGATCATTGATCTTCAATGTGGTCAGGTTCACTGAACACTTAATCGTACTGAAGCCTCAGTATTTCACTCATTTCTTTGTTGTCATGTGTGAACGTTTCACCGTACAGGGGCCCAGTGCTGGATGTAGAATGTGTTCTAGATTCCATATGGTATAAAATGTATTTTGGATTCCTCTCTATTTCAGTTATGAACTTTTGCTGCCTTTCCCTCTCCTGGATTGTATATGATTCTTGCAACTTGAGCTCCATCATTTCTATTTCCCCACAGAGCCTTCCGCCTCGTTGTTGGAATAAAGTGAAGCGTCTGAGGTGTTCTGCTATTTGTTTTCTTCGCCTACCGAGGGAGCGCCGTTCTCATTCCAGTTTGCATATTTGGGAGCGCCGTTCTCATTCCAGTTTGCATATTTGGGAGCGCCGTTCTCATTCCAGTTTGCATATTTGGGAGCGCCGTTCTCATTCCAATTTGCATATTTGGGAGCGCCGTTCTCATTCCAGTTTGCATATTTGGGAGCGCCGTTCTCATTCCAGTTTGCATATTTCCTCTTCCTTCTTACCGCCATGTGACTTGCTACTGGGATTTCTTTGCTACTGAGCCTGTTTTCTCAGAGCACTGGCTTAAGATTCTCTTATCTTACTGTTCTTCCCAGGATAGTTCTGCCAGGTCTTGGGTTATTCCTTCCCAGTTACTCAGTTTCATATTACAGTTTAATGTGTTGAATTCTCCTCTTGGGTTTGAGACTGGCTGGTTACCTTGAGATGATTCCATGGATTGAGACCCCAGCGGCCCGGTCTCTGACCAGGCCTTCTGGTTAATGGTCTGGTTAACTAGGCTGTTGGACGCAGCTGCTCGCGGCCTGATGTATAAAATCACAGCCTGGTTGATCAGGTATCCTTTGGTAGGGTCTATGGCTCATGGCTGTCTGAAGTTCAATTAGGTCGTAATCAGAGTAAAATGTATTTGTAATCATTATGTTTCTGTTCAGTTAATATTTTTTTGTCAAAATAAGATCTAAGGTGATTTACTATTTGCCGGTTCATAGGAAATGTGTCTCACATCTGCAAGAAGTCATGTGAAGTCATTTGAGAAATTTAGACTCTTCAACACACTCCCGCTACACACATGGGGCATAACTGGCCGACCCCTCACAGTGTTCACGAGAGAATTCGATGAACACATTCAAAGAATACCTGATCAACCAGGCTGTGATTCATACGCCTGACTGCGAGCAGCCGCGTCCAACAGCCTGATTGACCAGACCACCAACCAGGAGGCCTGGTCAGAGACCGGGCCGCGAAACCTTTGATCCACGGAACCTCTACAAGGTAGGTAAGGTAGGTAGCCACAAGAGCCAATTTACATTTACAAAGGTAGAGACCAACATTTAGAGTTAGAGTCCAACATTTAGAGTTAGAGACCAACATTTAGAGTTAGAGACCAACATTTAGAGTTAGAGACCAACATTTAGAGTTAGAGACCAACATTTAGAGTTAGAGACCAACATTTAGAGTTAGAGACCTATATTCATAAAGGTAGAGACCTATAATTATCCAGAAATAACCTAATTATAACACCAAAATTATACTATTTCACAACCAACCAGAAAATGTTGGGTCAAGCCTCGCTCCTTGCATACTGATGTTTGAGACCCAATGGTCCTCATACCCCAGCTCTTTGTCCTCATACCCCAGCTCCTTGTCCTCATGCCACAGCTCCTTGTCCTCATACCCCAGCTCTTTGTCCTCATACCACAGCTCCTTGTCCTCATACCCCAGCTCCTTGTCCTCATACCCCAGCTCCTTGTCCTCATACCACAGCTCCTTATCCTCATGCCCCAGCTCCTTGTCCTCATACCCCAGCTCTTTGTCCTCATACCACAGCTCCTTGTCCTCATGCCCCAGCTCTTTGTCCTCATACCACAGCTCCTTGTCCTCATACCCCAGCTCCTTGTCCTCATGCCCCAGCTCCTCTTCCTCATGCCTCAGCTCCTTGTCCTCTTACCCCAGCTCCTTGTCCTCATACCCCAGCTCTTTGTCCTCATACCACAGCTCCTTGTCCTCATGCCCCAGCTCCTTGTCCTCATGCCCCAGCTCCTTGTCCTCATACCCCAGCTCCTTGTCCTCATGCCCCAGCTCCTCTTCCTCATGCCCCAGCTCCTCTTCCTCATGCCTCAGCTCCTTCTCCTCTTACCCCAGCTCCTTGTCCTCATACCCCAGCTCCTTGTCCTCATATTCCAGCTCTTTGTCCTCATATCCCAGCTCCATGTCCTCATTCCCCAGCTCCTTGTTCTCATATCCCAGCTCTTTGTCCTCATATCACAGCTCCTTATCCTCATATCCCAGCTCCTTGTCCTCATATCCCAGCTCCTTGTTCTCATATCCCAGCTCCTTGTCCTCATGCCCCAGCTCCTTGTTCTCATATCCCAGCTCCTTGTCCTCATATCCCAGCTCCATGTCCTCATTCCCCAGCTCCTTGTTCTCATATCCCAGCTCCTTGTCCTCATATCACAGCTCCTTATCCTCATATCCCAGCTCCATGTCCTCATTCCCCAGCTCCTTGTCCTCATGCCCCAGCTCCTTGTTCTCATACCCCAGCACCTTGTCCTCATATCCCAGCTCCTTGTCCTCATATCCCAGCTCCTTGTCCTCATATCCCAGCTCCTTGTCCTCATATCACAGCTCCTTGTCCTCATACCCCAGCTCCTTGTCCTCATACCCCAGCTCCTTGTCCTCATACCCCAGCTCCTTGTCCTCACACCCCAGCTCCTTGTCCTCATACCCCAGCTCCTTGTCCTCATATCCCAGCTCCTTGTCCTCATACCCCAGCTCATTGTACTCATACCCCAGCTCCTTGTCCTCATACCCCAGCTCCTTCTTATCATACCCCAGCTCCTTGTCCTCATACCCCAGCTCATTGTACTCATACCCCAGCTCCTTGTCCTCATACCCCAGCTCCTTCTTCTCATACCCCAGCTCCTTGTCCTCATACCCCAGCTCATTGTACTCATACCCCAGCTCCTTGTCCTCATACCCCAGCTCCTTGTCCTCATACCCCAGCTCATTGTACTCATACCCCAGCTCCTTGTCCTCATACCCCAGCTCCTTGTCCTCATACCCCAGCTCCTTGTCCTCATACCCCAGCTCATTGTACTCATACCCCAACTCCTTGTCCTCATACCCCAGCTCCTTGTCCTCATACCCCAGCTCCTTGTCATCATACCCCAGCACCTTGTCCTCATACCCCAGCTCCTTGTCCTCATACCCCAGCTCCTTGTCCTCATACCCCAGCGCCTTGTACTCATACACCAGCTCCTTGTCCTCCTACACCAGCTCCTTGTCCTCATATCCAAGCTCCTTGTCCTCATATCCCAGCTCATTGTCCTCATAACCCAACTCCTTGTCCTCATACCCCAGCTGCTTGTCCTCATGTCCCAGCTCCTCTTCCTCATGCCCCAGCTCCTTGTCCTCATACCCCAGCTCCTTGTCCTCATACCCCAGCTCCTTGTCCTCATTCCCCAGCTCTTTGTCCTCATACCACAGCTCCTTGTCCTCATGCCCCAGCTCCTTGTCCTCATATCCCAGCTCCTTGTCCTCATATCCCAGCTCATTGTCCTCATAACCCAACTCCTTGTCCTCATACCCCAGCTCCTTGTCCTCATGCCTCAGCTCCTTGTCCTCTTACCCCATCTCCTTGTCCTCATACCCCAGCTCCTTTTCCTCATAACCCAACTCCTTGTCCTCATACCCCAGCTCCTTGTCCTCATATCCCAGCTCCTTCTTCTCATATCCCAGCTTCTTGACCTCATACCCCAGCTCCTTGTCTTCATACCCCAGCTCCTTGTCCTCATTCCATAGCTCCTTGTGTTCATATCCTAGCTCCTTTTCCTCATTCCCCAGCTCCTTATCCTCATATCTCAGCTCCTTTTCCTCATATCCCAGCTCCTTGTCCTCATATCCCAGCTCCTTGTCCTCATATCCCAGCTCCTTGTCCTCATATCCCAGCTCCTTTTCCTCATATCCCAGCTCCTTGTCCTCATACCCCAGCTCCTTGTCCTCATACCCCAGCTCCTTTTCCTCATATCCCAGCTCCTTGTTCTCATGTAACTTCTAAGAGCTGTACAGTCATATTGTCTCTTCGTAATTACCTAACCTCACTTCACCGTGTGTAGTTAGAGAGAGAGAGGGAGATAGAGAGAGAGAGAGAGAGAGAGAGAGAGAGAGAGAGAGAGAGAGAGAGAGAGAGAGAGAGAGCGAGAGAGAGAGAGAGAGAGAGAGAGAGAGAGAGAGAGAGAGTAGAGAGGAGAGAGAGAGAGAGAGAAGAGAGAGAGAGAGAGAGAGAGAGAGAGAGAGAGAGAGAGATAGAGAGAGAGAGAGAGAGAGAGAGAGAGAGAGAGAGAGAGAGAGAGAGAGAGAGAGAGAGAGAGAGAGAGAGAGAGAGAGAGAGAGAGAGAGAGAGAGAGAGAGAGAGAGAGAGAGAGAGAGAGAGAGAGAGAGAGAGAGAGAGAGAGAGAGAGAGAGAGAGAGAGAGAGAGAGAGAGAGAGAGAGAGAGAGAGAGAGAGAGAGAGAGAGAGAGAGAGAGAGAGAGAGAGAGAGAGAGAGAGAGAGAGGGGGGGGGGGCGCGGCAGCAGGTCACTACACACCCTCAGTTTATGGCATTCGGGGTTGTAATTTTGAGCTTCATTCAGGTTCCATTTAGAGAGAAGCCAGTGATCAGGGCGGAGGGGCGGCGACCCCTCAGGTATTTACATAGCCTATTCATTCCCTTGCAAACACACACGTTGATGTACTGTGACCCCCCCTGGCGGACCCTTGGTCATGTTGCCCTACGTTATACGTATCTGTAAGTGATGCTTATTATATTGTGTGTTTACACTGAGACACATTCGGACTGAGAGACAACCACCCGGGCACTGCTGGGTCCTTGGAGTGTTATGTAAGTGTTATGTGTGGCTATGTGTTGGTAGACCCATCCATCAGCCATGGTCTCATCTGTCGTAAGTCACTGGGAAAGATTGCCAGACATGAAGCAGTCAATGACATCATCAAGAGAAGTTTGGCTTCAGCTGGGTGTCCAGCACAAAGGGAACCTCAGTTGCGCAGACCTGACAACAGCCAAAAACGCCCAGATGGAGTCACCCTGCAGCCGTGGAGGGAAGGTAAACAGGTCGTGTGGGACTACACGTGTGCATCCACATTGGCTGAGACCTATCTACCTTACAGCGCAGCTGAGGGAGGCGGGGCGGCCACCTTCAGGGAGACCCAGAAAACTAACAAGTACAGGGACCTAGAACGTTGTTACAGGTTCGTGCCGATAGGCTCTGAGACTCTGGGCGCCTGGGGTAAATGTGCACTTAAGTTTCTAAAGGAGGTGGGCGAGGACCTCACTTAGCAGACCAGAAACCCACGATTGGGCAGTTTCATGTTCCTGCAGCGTCTCAGTGTCACGATCCAGAGAGGAAGTGCTTGCTGTTTCTTGGGCAAGCACCCCACCATTGCAGAGGTGTATGTGGTCTTCGAACAGTGATCGCTATGCGTGTGTTCTGTAAATTTCAAGCTCAGATATCACTATAACTCTATGACCCCTTAGAGGATTCGAACCCAGGCCGCTAGGGCTCTCCCCACTAATGTTACGAGTACCCTGACCACCGCCCCAGCGATCACCTCTAAGTGTTGGGTGGCTGTAGAACTTCTCTGCACATGTTTCATGACCAACCACTACCCGGCGACACTCGTGGCACGTTCTAGGATCAGTTATTTCATCAATTCTCTTGACACGCAATGGTCGCACTGAGTACATTTGTGAGCAAATAAGCTGGATCACCAACCAACACTTATAGATGATCGCTGGTGTAGTGGTCATGGTGCTCGTGCTGGTGGTAGGCAGACACCTTCGTGGCCTGGGTTCGAATCCTCTAAGGGGTCATAGAGTTATAGTGAAAACATATCGGCTTAAATTACAAGGCGGATGTCAATAACTTGATAAGTAGGAATCCCGGGTTCTAATCCCGGCCAAGGCATATATGCTTGGGCAGGTTTCCTACCACCTAATGCTTCTGTTCACCTAGAAGTAAATAGGTACCCGAGAATTAGTCCGTCAACTCTTGTGGGGTTACATGCTGGGGTTGGTCACTAATGCAACCCTGAAGGCGACCTTGATATAACTCTAATATACATACATATATATATGTGTGTGTGTGTGTGTGTGTGTGTGTGTGTGTATGTGTGTGTGTGTGTGTGTGTGTGTGTATGTGTGTGTGTGTGTGTACTCACCTAGTTGTGTCTGCAGGATCGAGCATTGACTCTTGGATCCCGCCTTTCGAGCATCGGTTGTTTACAGCAATGACTCCTGTCCCATTTCCCTATCATACCTGGTTTTAAAAGTATGAATAGTATTTGCTTCCACAACCTGTTCCTGAAGTGCATTCCATTTCCCCACTACTCTCACGCTAAAAGAAAACTTCCTAACATCTCTGTGACTCATCTGAGTTTCAAGGTTCCATCCATGTCCCCTCGTTCTGTTACTATTCCGTGTGAACATTTCGTCTATGTCCACTCTGTCAATCCCTCTGAGTATCTTATACGTTCCTATCATGTCCCCCCCTCTCCCTTCTTCTTTCTAGTTTCGTAATGCACAGTTCCCTCAGGCGCTCCTCATACCCCATCCCTCGTAGCTCTGGGACGAGTCTCGTTGCAAACCTCTGAACCTTTTCCAGTTTCATTATATGCTTCTTCAGATGGGGACTCCATGATGAGGCGGCATACTCTAAGACTGGCCTCACGTAGGCAGTGTAAAGCGCCCTAAATGCCTCCTTACTTAGGATTCTGAATGATGTTCTAACTTTTGCCAGTGTAGAGTACGCTGCTGTCGTTATCCTATTTATATGTGCCTCAGGAGATAGATTAGGTGTTACGTCCACCCCCAGGTCTCTTTCACGCGTCGTCACAGGTAGGCTGTTCCCCTTCATTGTGTACTGTCCCTTTGGTCTCCTATCTCCTAGTCCCATTTCCATAACTTTACATTTGCTCGTGTTGAATTCCAGTAGCCATTTCTCTGACCATCTCTGCAACCTGTTCAGGTCCACTTGGAGGATCCTGCAATCCTCATCTGTCACAACTCTTCTCATCAACTTTGCGTCATCCGCAAACATCGACATGTAGGACTCTACGCCTGTAAACATGTCGTTAACATATACAAGAAATAGAATTGGTCCCAGCACCGATCCTTGTGGTACTTGTGTGTGTGTGTGTGTGTGTGTGTGTGTGTGTGTGTGTGGGTGTGTGCGTGTGTGTGTGTTGTTAAATATGACCGAAAAAGTAACATAAATAATTCTAACACGAATTTTCTCAATATTTCTAATGTTTCTTTTTACTGTCGATGTTAATTGAAAAATTAATTCTCCAAAATTCGTTTTTATTTCTAGTCTGACGCGACGCTTGAACACGTTTCGTAATAACTTATTACATCTTCAAAGACTTTACTTTGCACACATAACTGTAACCTGAAAACACTAAACAGAGTTTTAGTTATGCTAACACTAAACAACTTATCCGTCTTATATATACTCGCACTTGGGTGAGGTGATATGTTGCAACAGTTTTGGATGAGGTGAACAAACTTTTGACAAACAAAAGACAGAACAAGGAACAATGGGGTATTAATTGGATATATGAGAGCATAAGAATGGAAGTAACTGTTGGGGGCCTATTGCCCATACTTCCTCTTGATGCTTCTATATTGGTACGGAGTCTTGAAGTGGGTAGAATATAGTTGTGCATTAATTGGCTGTTGATTGCTGGTGTTGACTTTTTGATGTGTAGTGCCTCGCAGATGTCAAGCCACCTGCTATCGCTGTATCTATCGATGATTTCTGTGTTGTTTGTTAAGACTTCTCTGGTGATGGTCTGGTTGTGGGAAGAGATTATATGTTCCTTAATGGAGCCCTGTTGCTTATGCATTGTTATTCGCCTGGAAAGAGATGTTGTTGTCTTGCCTATATACTGAGAGAAGTCTTAACAAACAACACAGAAATCATTTATTGGAGTTAAAATTAACGTAGATATATGACCAAAACTAACCAACCTTATATGTATATATATATATATATATATATATATATATATATATATATATATATATATATATATATATATATATATATATATATGTCGTACCTAGTAGCCAGAACGCACTTCTCAGCCTACTATGCAAGGCCCTATTTGCCTAATAAGCCAAGTTTTCATGAATTAATTGTTTTTCGTCTACCTAACCTACCTAACCTAACCTAATCTAACTTTTTCAGCTACCTAACCTAACCTAACCTATAAAGATAGGTTAGGTTAGTTAGGTAGGGTTGGTTAGGTTCGGTCATATATCTACGTTAATTTTAACTCAAATAAAAAAAATAGACCTCATACATAATGAAATTGTAGCTTTATCATTTCATAAGAAAAAAATTAGAGAAAATATATTAATTCAGGAAAACTTGGCTTATTAGGCAAATCGGGACTTGCATAGTAGGCCAAAAAGTGCGTTCTGGCTACTAGGTACGCCATATATATATATAATATATATATATATATATATATATATATATATATATATATATGTATATATATATTATATATATATATATATATATATATATATAGATATATATATATATAATATATATACTGGCCACCTGTTCCCGGACAAACTTAACTATTAATTACAACTATTTAGCTCCTGTTTTGAAATGGCAACAGTTCCTTGTTGCCAAATACTTCCACCAAGTTATTTCGGAAACAATGTTCTCTGTAGTGATATATAATAGCTGAGGCGCCGCAGTGAAGCGCGCTGCTGAGAAACTGTTAAAATAGGGGAAAATTGGGCAAGAGCTACGAGGTCAGATGAAACTGGTCAGGGGCCAGGATACGTTAACCATTTACGAAACCTTTACATCTTTCGAGACTCATGGAGGCCTTGTTAATATTTATGTACTAAACATGTGTGTATTATTTCATTCATAAGTAACTCCTAACGCACCATGGTTGACTGATTGAGTGAAAGAACATAAACCAAGTGGGACTGTTATCTCTGTCACTGACAACACCAACCGGAGTTGTGAATGGGGATCGAACCCGCGCAAGGGACTCCCAGGGGTAACTTACCCCTGTACCAACACGCTGTGTGCAGCTGGCAATGCTTGGGTCAGGGGTTCGAGTCACCTCACACCTGAAGTTGATTTTCACAGTGATATCGTCGTTAATGATATTTCTGGCTAAAGGAAGTCATATTATTATGGCTTTAAACATATTAACTCACATTAGGACTCGCATCAATGGATATAAATTGGTTAAGGTTAGGTTTAGGAAATACCTGGGTAAATACTGGTATTTACTGGTATTTACCCTGGGTAAATACTGGTTAAAAAAAACGACTGTTGAATTATGGAACAAATTACCAGGTAAAGTGGTAGACGTGGGGGATACTTTCATTGTTTCAAGCGTAGGTTAGACATATATATATATATAAGAATGAGTTTGGGTGGGTATAAATAGGAGCTGCCTCACAGCTGTTATTTATATTACACATTAAATTTATACATCTGATTATAAACGGGAATTGAAGTAGCAGAATCAATACACCAAAAGCAACGAACCTTGCGTAGATAAATAAGTCAATCTCTACTCCAAAACTTTCTTTCAGAACTCTCGTGAAATATACACTGAAGGTTAGGTGAAACACAGAGCTTTGTTTCAGCTAAAAAGTTTATGGGTTTTAACCTTAAAGAAACCCAGTTTACCTGCTGGTGTGGTGGGTTAAATTAACTTAAATTCTCGCTAAATCATCCTGTTCTTACCTCACTGACGCCTATATTACCTTGATGACGCCTATATTACCTTGTTGGAGTCTCTCTTACCTTGCTGACTCACCTCTTACCTTGCTGACTCATCTCTTACCTTGCTGACTCATCTCTTACCTTGCTGACTCATCTCTTACCTTGCTGACTCATCTCTTACCTTGCTGACTCATCTCTTATCTTGCTGACTCATCTCTTACCTTGCTGACTCATCTCTTACCTTGCTGACTCATCTCTTATCTTCCAAAGACTAATCTTTAATAACACTTTAGAAGTGTTTAATTGTTCACTTTCTTAAGCAACTTCCTTAACCTCTCGTTAGTCGTGTGTGGCCACCGACACCTCGTTAAGCTCATGTCGTTAACGACCCAGCATGTTGACGAGCACATTAAACTCCAGTTTCCTCATAGGGCTGCGGAAGGTGCTTCCTCAAGGACAATAATGAGTTCACCTTCAAGAAATCTCTAAGTGGATGCATTTGAAAGCATCAAAATCTATTTTCTTGTAGTTTTTTCCATCGTTGGAACGACTGTAAGTCGCTCCTGTGAAATCTTTCTTCCTTGGTTCCTGTTAATGTTTTGGACGTCCTGTCTACACACACCTGTGGTATTTAATGTTGTACACATACATGCAAGTATGCACGCACGCACGCACGCACTCACGCACGCACGTACGTACGTACGCACGCACGCGCACCCGGGGCTCGCTGGCTGAGTGGACAGCGCTCTAGGCTCGTGGACCTAGGGACCATGGTTCGATCCTGGCAGCCGGGGGAGAAATAAATAGTAGGAGTTTCCATCACCCTGATGCCCTTGTTACCTAGCAGTAAATAGGTAGCTGGGAGTAAAGACAGCTGCTATGGGCTGCTTCCTGTGTGTGTGTGTGTGTGTGTACTCACCTAGTTGTGTTTGCGGGGGTTGAGCTCTGGCTCTTTGGTCCCGCCTCTCAACCGTCAATCAACAGGTGTACAGATTCCTGAGCCTATCGGGCTCTATCATATCTACACTTGAAACTGTGTATGGAGTCAGCCTCCACCACATCACTTCCTAATGCATTCCATTTGTCAACCACTCTGACACTAAAAAAGTTCTTTCTAATATCTCTGTGGCTCATTTGGGCACTCAGTTTCCACCTGTGTCCCCTTGTGCGTGTGCCCCTTGTGTTAAATAGCCTGTCTTTATCTACCCTATCAATTCCCTTCAGAATCTTGAATGTAGTGATCATGTCCCCCCTAACTCTTCTGTCTTCCAGCGAAGTGAGGTTCAATTCCCGCAGTCTCTCCTCGTAGCTCATACCTCTCAGCTCAGGTACTAGTCTGGTGGCAAATCTTTGAACCTTTTCCAGTTTAGTCTTATCCTTGACTAGATATGGACACCATGCTGGGGCTGCATACTCCAGAATTGGCTTGACATATGTGGTATACAAAGTTCTGAATGATTCTTTACACAAATTTCTGAATGCCGTTCGTATATTGGCCAGCCTGGCATATGCCGCTGATGTTATCCTCTTGATATGTGCTGCAGGAGACAGGTCTGGCGTGATATCAACTCCCAAGTCTGGAGCCCTGTGGGACTCCATTGGTGACTTCACGCCAATCAGAGGTCTCACCCCTCACCGTAACTCTCTGCTTCCTATTGCTTAGGTACTCCCTTATCCACTGGAGCACCTTACCAGCTACACCTGCCTGTCTCTCCAGCTTATGTACCAGCCTCTTATGCGGTACTGTGTCAAAGGCTTTCCGACAATCCAAGAAAATGCAGTCCGCCCAGCCCTCTCTTTCTTGCTTAATCTGTGTCACCTGGTCATAGAATTCTATTAAGCTAGTAAGGCAAGATTTACCCTCCCTGAACCCATGTTGGCGATTTGTCACGAAGTCCCTTCTCTCCGGATGTGCTACCAGGTTTTTTCTCACGATCTTCTCCATCACCTTGCATGGTATTCAAGTCAAGGATACTGGCCTGTAGTTCAGTGCCTCTTGCCTGTCGCCCTTTTTGTATATTGGGACCACATTCGCCGTCTTCCATATTTCAGGTAGGTCTCCTGTATCCAGTGACCTACTATACACTATGGAGAGTGGCAAGCAAAGTGCCTCTGCACACTCTTTCAGTACCCATGGCGAGATCCCGTCTGGACCAACAACCTTTTTAACATCCAGATCCAGCAGGTGTCTCTTGACCTCCTCTCTCGTAATTTCAAACTCTTCCAAGGCCACCTGGTTTACGTCCCTTTCTCCTAGCACAGTGACCTCACCTTGTTCTGTTGTGAAGACCTCTTGGAACCTCTTGTTGAGTTCATCACACACCTCTTTGTCATTCTCTGTATACCTGTCCTCGCCTGTTCTAAGTTTCACTACCTGTTCTTTCACTGTTGTTTTCCTTCTGATGTGACTGTGGAGTAGCTTTGGTTCGGTCTTGGCTTTGTTTGCTATATCATTTCATAACTTTTCTCTGCTTCTCTTCTCACCCTGACATACTCATTCCTGGTTCTCTGGTATCTCTCTCTGCTTTCTGGTGTTCTGTTATTCCGGAAGTTCCTCCACGCCCTTTTGTTCAGTTTCTTTGCTTCCATACATGGCCTATTATACCATGGATTCTTCTTTTGCTTCTCGGATTTTTCCTTTTGGGCCGGGATAAACCTGTTTACCGCCTCCTGACACTTTTGGGTAACATAATCCATCATATCTTGTACAGACTTAGCTCTGAGGACTGTGTCCCAAGGTATTTCCCTTAGGAAGCTTCTCATCTCCTCATAATTTCCCTTTCGGTATGCCAGCCTTTTGTTTCCTAGTTCTTTTCCGGGGGGGATAATTCCGAGCTCTACCAGGTACTCAAAGTTCAATACACTGTGATCACTCATTCCCAAGGGTGCTTTCATCTTGACTTCCCTTATATCCCACTCATTTAGGGTAAATATCAGATCAAGCATTGCTGGTTCATCCTCTCCTCTCATTCTTGTTGGATCCTTGATGTGCTGGCTTAGAAAGTTTCTTGATGCCACGTCCAGCAGCTTAGCTCTCCATGTTTCTGGTCCTCCATGCGGGTCTCTGTTCTCCCAATCTATCTTCCCATGGTTGAAGCTTCCCATGATTAGTAGTCCAGATCCATTCCTGCTAGCAACAGAAGCTGCTCTCTCTATTATGTTAATGGTGACCATATAGTTTCTATCATATTCCTGTCTGGGTCTTCTGTCATTTGGTGGTGGATTATATATGACTACGACTATAATTTTTTGCCCTCCAGTTGTTATTGTTCCTATTATGTAGTCACTGAAACCTTCACATCCCTGAACAACCAACTCCTCAAAATCCCAGCCTTTTCTTACCAGCAGAGCTACACCACCACCACCTCTTCCTTCTCTCTCTTTCCTCATAACATAATAGTCCTGTGGGAACACTGCATTTGTTACGGTTTTCGTCAGCTTTGTTTCTGTGAGAGCTATTATGTCTGGGTTTTCCTCTAGTACCCATTCTCCAAGTTCATTTGCCTTATTTGTAATACCATCTATGTTAGTGTACATTGTCTTGAGGCTCACTTTCTTCTTTCCCTTCTCAAATCTCCTCCTTGGTGAATGTTCTGTTGGTGGAGGAAGCTGTGCCATGGGTGTGAGGATTTGTGAGGTGGATGCCAGGGTTGCAGAGGATACTGGGATGAGGGGTGGGGGGTCAAGTGAAGGGGGAAGGACAGGAAGGGTATGGGGTGAACGGGGCGGGAGGACAGGAAGGAAAGGGGGGTTTTCTATGCAGAAGAGAGTGGTGGGGTTACCCTCCCCGCTCGTGTTACTGGGTAGCTGGTTGTGGGTTGCCCCCTCGCCTCTGGGGGTGATGTGTTGGGAGCTGTGGTTTCCTGGTTTTCCGCTCTCGCCCTGCGCTTCTTCCTTGCTTCTGCCGCCATGGCCCTCTCCTCCCTCGTCATGTCCCTCTGGAGGAATACTTTTTTTAATTCTCCCACATGTTGCAGGTGGCTTTTCTTTGTTAGAATCGTGTCCTTTGTGTTCTCGTTTAAAAACACAATCTTTAACACAAGGTCTCGGTCTTTTTTGTACCAGCCTAACCTGAAAACCTTCTCAATGCTATGCTCAGCCCCTTCCATGTCTAGTGCCTCCAGTATTTCATTCACTGCCGCTTTGTCCTTATCATTCCACTCTTTCCTATTAGAGCCTTCCTGCTCTTTAATACCTACAGCTACCACTGCTCTTTTCCTTTCCAGCAGCTGGGTAGTGGAGCGTGCCGCTTCCTGTGAGGTGGCTGCTTTCATGGCTACCTCCATCACTGCAGACATTATTTCAGAGTTGTTTTTTTTTAGCATTTCTGCAAATGTTGCTTTTAATGTGGCATTCTCTTCCAAAGTACTATTACCACCACCTCCCTGGGTGGTTATCTGAGTCCCAGC
>NW_025568918.1:2500-13203 GCF_020424385.1 Procambarus clarkii
CGATGGTTCCCATATAAAAATTAGCAAATAAAACTCCTAAGGGGGAGCCCATTGCTACTCCGTCTATTTGTAAATACACGTCTCCTTGTGGACTGATGAAAGGGGCTTCCTTTGTACATGCTTCGAGAAGACTTTTCAAGTGTGGCTCAGGTATGTCTAATTTGGGGGTGCTCTCGTCTCTGTATACTCTGTCCAGTATCATTCCTATGGTTGTGTCGACTGGGACGTTGGTAAAAAGGGATTCAACGTCCAGGGAAGCGATGATTCCATCGGGCTGGGTAGATTTGATCAATTCTAGGAAATCTGCTGATGATTGTAGACTAAACTTACTTGGAGTGTATGGAGTTAGGAGTTCATTGAGTTTCTTTGCCAGGTGATAAGTTGGGGTTGGTATTTGGCTGATTATAGGGCGTAGTGGGTTACCTGGTTTATGCGTCTTAACATTGCCGTAGGCATATACTAAGCCATAGTCGCCTTGAAGTTTATTGAAATACACACTACCTTTCTTTGCGTTGATTGCTGTAATTGTTTTGTTTACTTTCCGCTTAAGGTCTTCTACGGGGTTCCTCGTGATTCGTTGAAATTTGGAGTCGTCACTTAGGATGTCGCTAATTTTGTTCATGTATTCATGGGTAGGAATCAATACATATGCTGCTGTTTTGTCGGCTTTTCTTATTGTTACGTCTTTCAGATTTTTTAGTTGTTTCGCTGCTTCTTTGAGTCGTGGGGTTAAGATTGTAGATGAATATGTTCCTCGTTTTTTCCCTGCTTCTGCAAGTAGTTCAGCTTGAAGTGTGTCAGTGGTGATGACTTTTTTGTTGTCTTCTAGCTTATGGATATCGTCCAGAAGCATTTCGATTTCCAGGCGTTTTTGATGCATCTTTGGTTTAGATAAGAATTGACAATTTAGACCAAGATTTAAGAGGTCTCGTTGGTCCTGGGTAAGATCATAAGAAGTCAGGTTAAAGTAGCCATCTTTAGGACGAGGGATTTTTAGCTGTCCACCGTTTAGGGATGTTAACTTACGGAGTGTCTTTGTTTCTACAAGAGTTTTATGTTGTTGTTTCAGGTTAAATAGTTCACTGTTGATGGTTTGCTTGGTTTGTCCTTACTCTCATGGTGGGTAGAGTAAATCACGGAACTATTTACTCTACCCACCATGAGAGTAAGGACAAGACAAGAACATATCGATGCCAACACAGAAGACAATGTCCAACATAACAGGCCAAATACACTGGATTAATCTTTGTGTTTAGATAGGAGATGCCTCGTATGGGCCAATAAGCCTTCTGCAGCCCCTATGTTTATCCCTTATGTATCCCCCCATGTTTTCACCTTCATTGTATTATCACCTGACCTAATGCGGGTATAAAATCAACTAGTATTGTAAGATCTGTTCACTTGAGAATGAACCATGGAGGTTCGAAACGTCGTGCAAATTATACAAATAAGTGTAATACACTCTATAGTAAATCACTTCTTTTCTTCACCTTAAAAGTACGAAAATGAGTTTTGGAGAACTCCTATTTCAATTAAGCCCTGATGCTAAGAAAATAGTTAGAGGGATAGAAGCCCTAAACCAGAAAATAATAAATACAGAATATGCGGTCATATTCAATGATATATATATGTATGTATATATATATATATATATATATATATATATATATATATATATATATATATATATATATATATATATATATATATATATATATATATATATATATATATATATATATATATATATATATATTGGTAGCAGTCTTTCCTGTAGACATATATTATTAAATATGACCGAAAAAGTAAGATTAATAATTCTAACACGAATTTTCTCAATCTTTCGTACATTTCTTTTCACTGTTGGAGGTAAATCAAAAATCAATTCTCCAAAAATTCATTTTTATTTCTAGTCTGACGCGACACGATCACGTTTTGTAAATCTTATTACATTTTCAAACACTTTAGTTTACAAATACACAACTGAATAGAACTTACGCATCTCCGATTTTATATCTACATTTTAGTGAGGTGGATGGGGTGAGGTGGCATTAATAGGGTATTAATTTCATCAACACAAGACAGAACAAGAGGTGGCATTAATAGGGTATTAATTTCATCAACACAAGACATAAGAACATAAGAACAAAGGTAACTGCAGAAGGCCTATTGGCCCATACGAGGCAGCTCCTATTCTATAACCACCCAATCCCACTCATATACTTGTCCAACCCGTGCTTGAAACAATCGAGGGACCCCACCTCCACAATGTTACGCGGCAATTGGTTCCACAAATCAACAACCCTGTTACTGAACCAGTATTTACCCAAGTCTTTCCTAAATCTAAACTTATCCAATTTATATCCATTGTTTCGTGTTCTGTCCTGTGTTGATACTTTTAATACCCTATTAATATCTCCCCGGTTATGTCCATTCATCCACTTGTAAACCTCTATCATGTCACCCCTAACTCTTCGCCTTTCCAGTGAATGCAACTTAAGCTTTGTTAATCTTTCTTCATATGAAAGATTTCTAATTTGGGGAATTAACTTAGTCATCCTACGCTGGACACGTTCAAGTGAATTTATATCCATTCTATAATATGGCGACCAAAACTGAACTGCATAATCTAAATGGGGCCTAACTAGAGCAAGATATAGCTTGAGAACCACACCAGGTGTCTTGTTACTAACGCTGCGATTAATAAATCCAAGTGTCCGATTTGCCTTATTACGGACATTTATGCATTGATCCTTTTGTTTTAAATTCTTACTAATCATAACTCCCAGATCCCTTTCGCAATCCGACTTCGCAATCACAACACCATCTAGCTCGTATCTTGTAACTCTATCATCATTACCTAACCTCAGAACTTTACATTTATCAGCATTAAACTGCATCTGCCAATCCTTTGACCATTTCAAAACCCTATCTAGATCAACTTGAAGTGATAGTGAGTCCTCCTCCGAATTAATTTCCCTACCGATTTTCGTATCATCGGCAAATTTGCAAATGTTGCTACTCAAACCTGAATCTAAATCATTTATATATATTATAAACAACAGAGGACCCAGGACAGAGCCTTGAGGCACTCCACTTACAACATTTTCCCACTAAGACAGAACACGAAACAATGGGTATTGAATAGAAGTGTTTGTAGAAAGCCTATTGGTCCATATTTCTTGATGCTTCTATATTGGAGCGGAGTCTTGAGGTGGGTAGAATATAGTTGTGCATTAATTGGCTGTTGATTGCTGGTGTTGACTTCTTGATGTGTAGTGCCTCGCAAACGTCAAGCCGCCTGCTATCGCTGTATCTATCGATGATTTCTGTGTTGTTTACTAGGATTTCTCTGGCGATGGTTTGGTTGTGGGAAGAGATTATATGTTCCTTAATGGAGCCCTGTTGCTTATGCATCGTTAAACGCCTAGAAAGAGATGTTGTTGTCTTGCCTATATACTGGTTTTTTTGGAGCTTACAGTCCCCAAGAGGGCATTTGAAGGCATAGACGACGTTAGTCTCTTTTAAAGCGTTCTCTTTTTTGTCTGGAGAGTTTCTCATGAGTAGGCTGGCCGTTTTTCTGGTTTATAGTAAATCGTCAGTTGTATCCTCTGATTTTTGTCTGTAGGGATAACGTGTCTATTAACAATATCTTTCAGGACCCTTTCCTCCGTTTTATGAGCTGTGGAAAAGAAGTTCCTGTAAAATAGTCTAATAGGGGGTATAGGTGTTGTGTTAGTTGTCTCTTCAGAGGTTGCATGGCGTTTCACTTTCCTTCTTATGTCTTCGACGAAACCATTGGAGAAGCCGTTGTTGACTAGGACCTGCCTTACCCTACAGAGTTCTTCGTCGACTTGCTTCCATTCTGAGCTGTGGCTGAGAGCACGGTCGACATATGCGTTAACAACACTCCTCTTGTACCTGTCTGGGCAGTCGCTGTTGGCATTTAGGCACATTTCTATGTTCGTTTCCTTAGTGTAGACTGCAGTGTGGAAACCTCCGCTCTTTTCCATGATTGTTACATCTAGAAAGGGCAGCTTCCCATCCTTTTCCATCTCGTAAGTGAAACGCAGCACGGAACTCTGCTCAAATGCCTCCTTCAGCTCCTGCAGATGTCTGACATCAGGTACCTGTGTAAAAATGTCGTCAACATACCTGCAGTATATGGCCGGTTTCAAGTTCATGTCGACTAAGACTTTTCGCTCGATGGTACCCATGTAGAAGTTTGCAAACAGGACACCTAGGGGAGAACCCATGGCGACCCCATCTACTTGCTTATACATGTGCCCATCCGGGCTCAAGAAGGGTGCCTCTTTAGCACAAGCTTGGAGTAGTTTCCTCAGTAGTTTTCAGTCGACTGAAAACGACTGGGAGTATGGGTTCGAGTCACTTCTGGGGTGTGAGTTTTCAGTCGCATATAGTCCTGGGGACCATTCAGGCTTGTTTGCATTTGTGTTCCTCACGTGTGCCCCAAAGAATGAGGTGATTTGGTGAAATGCTATGCCCAAGATTACCATCCGAGTTGTTGGCGGGGAAGTGGTTCAAATAGCCTCGGTTATCACTTCCTTTTGTCCGGCCATGATGGTCAAGCGGATTAAGGCGCCCTGTAGTTACCAGTTGCGTTGCTCGTGGGAGTATGGGTTCGAGTCACTTCTGGGGTGTGAGTTTTCAGTCGCATATAGTAATGGGGACCATTCAGGCTTGTTTGCATTTGTGTTCCTCACGTGTGCCCCAAAGAATGAGGTGATTTGGTGAAATGCTATGCCCAAGATTACCATCCGAGTTGCCGGCGGGGAAGTGGTTCAAATAGCCTCGGCTATCACTTCCTTTTGTCCGGCCGTGATGGTCAAGCGGATTAAGGCGCCCTGTAGTTACCAGTTGCGTTGCTCCTGGGAGTATGGGTTCGAGTCACTTCTGGGGTGTGAGTTTTCAGTCATATATATATATATATATATATATATATATATATATACATATATATATATATATATATATATATATATATATATATATATAACTGAAAACTCACACCCCAGAAGTGACTCGAACCCATACTCCCAGATGCCACGCAACTGGTATGTACAAGACGCCTTAATCCACTTGACCATCACGACCGGACAAAATGAGGTGATAGCCGAGGCTATTTGAACCACCCCACCGCCGGCACTCGGATAGTAATCTTGGGCATAGCATTTTACCAAATCACCTCATTCTTTGGGGCACACGTGAGGAACACAAATGCGAACAAGCCTGAATGGTCCCCAGGACAATATGCAACTGAAAACTCACACCCCAGAAGTGACTCGAACCCATACTCCCAGATGCCACGCAACTGGTATGTACAAGACGCCTTAATCCACTTGACCATCACGACCGGACAAAATGAGGTGATAGCCGAGGCTATTTGAACCACCCCACCGCCGGCACTCGGATAGTAATCTTGGGCATAGCATTTTACCAAATCACCTCATTCTTTGGGGCACACGTGAGGAACACAAATGCGAACAAGCCTGAATGGTCCCCAGGACAATATGCAACTGAAAACTCACACCCCAGAAGTGACTCGAACCCATACTCCCAGATGCCACGCAACTGGTATGTACAAGACGCCTTAATCCACTTGACCATCACGACCGGACAAAATGAGGTGATAGCCGAGGCTATTTGAACCACCCCACCGCCGGCACTCGGATAGTAATCTTGGGCATAGCATTTTACCAAATCACCTCATTCTTTGGGGCACACGTGAGGAACACAAATGCGAACAAGCCTGATTGGTCCCCAGGACAATATGCAACTGAAAACTCACACCCCAGAAGTGACTCGAACCCATACTCCCAGATGCCACGCAACTGGTATGTACAAGACGCCTTAATCCACTTGACCATCACGACCGGACAAAATGAGGTGATAGCCGAGGCTATTTGAACCACCCCACTGCCGGCACTCGGATAGTAATCTTGGGCATAGCATTTTACTAAATCACCTCATTCTTTGGGGCACACGTGAGGAACACAAATGCGAACAAGCCTGAATGGTCCCCAGGACAATATGCAACTGAAAACTCACACCCCAGAAGTGACTCGAACCCATACTCCCAGATGCCACGCAACTGGTATGTACAAGACGCCTTAATCCACTTGACCATCACGACCGGACAAAATGAGGTGATAGCCGAGGCTATTTGAACCACCCCACCGCCGGCACTCGGATAGTAATCTTGGGCATAGCATTTTACCAAATCACCTCATTCTTTGGGGCACACGTGAGGAACACAAATGCGAACAAGCCTGAATGGTCCCCAGGACAATATGCAACTGAAAACTCACACCCCAGAAGTGACTCGAACCCATACTCCCAGATGCCACGCAACTGGTATGTACAAGACGCCTTAATCCACTTGACCATCACGACCGGACAAAATGAGGTGATAGCCGAGGCTATTTGAACCACCCCACCGCCGGCACTCGGATAGTAATCTTGGGCATAGCATTTTACCAAATCACCTCATTCTTTGGGGCACACGTGAGGAACACAAATGCGAACAAGCCTGAATGGTCCCCAGGACAATATGCAACTGAAAACTCACACCCCAGAAGTGACTCGAACCCATACTCCCAGATGCCACGCAACTGGTATGTACAAGACGCCTTAATCCACTTGACCATCACGACCGGACAAAATGAGGTGATAGCCGAGGCTATTTGAACCACCCCACCGCCGGCACTCGGATAGTAATCTTGGGCATAGCATTTTACCAAATCACCTCATTCTTTGGGGCACACGTGAGGAACACAAATGCGAACAAGCCTGAATGGTCCCCAGGACAATATGCAACTGAAAACTCACACCCCAGAAGTGACTCGAACCCATACTCCCAGATGCCACGCAACTGGTATGTACAAGACGCCTTAATCCACTTGACCATCACGACCGGACAAAATGAGGTGATAGCCGAGGCTATTTGAACCACCCCACCGCCGGCACTCGGATAGTAATCTTGGGCATAGCATTTTACCAAATCACCTCATTCTTTGGGGCACACGTGAGGAACACAAATGTGAACAAGCCTGATTGGTCCCCAGGACAATATGCAACTGAAAACTCACACCCCAGAAGTGACTCGAACCCATACTCCCAGATGCCACGCAACTGGTATGTACAAGACGCCTTAATCCACTTGACCATCACGACCGGACAAAATGAGGTGATAGCCGAGGCTATTTGAACCACCCCACCGCCGGCACTCGGATAGTAATCTTGGGCATAGCATTTTACTAAATCACCTCATTCTTTGGGGCACACGTGAGGAACACAAATGCGAACAAGCCTGAATGGTCCCCAGGACAATATGCAACTGAAAACTCACACCCCAGAAGTGACTCGAACCCATACTCCCAGATGCCACGCAACTGGTATGTACAAGACGCCTTAATCCACTTGACCATCACGACCGGACAAAATGAGGTGATAGCCGAGGCTATTTGAACCACCCCACCGCCGGCACTCGGATAGTAATCTTGGGCATAGCATTTTACCAAATCACCTCATTCTTTGGGGCACACGTGAGGAACACAAATGCGAACAAGCCTGAATGGTCCCCAGGACAATATGCAACTGAAAACTCACACCCCAGAAGTGACTCGAACCCATACTCCCAGATGCCACGCAACTGGTATGTACAAGACGCCTTAATCCACTTGACCATCACGACCGGACAAAATGAGGTGATAGCCGAGGCTATTTGAACCACCCCACCGCCGGCACTCGGATAGTAATCTTGGGCATAGCATTTTACCAAATCACCTCATTCTTTGGGGCACACGTGAGGAACACAAATGCGAACAAGCCTGAATGGTCCCCAGGACAATATGCAACTGAAAACTCACACCCCAGAAGTGACTCGAACCCATACTCCCAGATGCCACGCAACTGGTATGTACAAGACGCCTTAATCCACTTGACCATCACGACCGGACAAAATGAGGTGATAGCCGAGGCTATTATATATATATATATATATATATATATATATATATATATATATATATATATATATATATATTATATCTATATATATATATATATATATATATATATATATATATATATATATATATATATATATGACAATGTCAGACCACGGAGGAAAATGAAACAGGAATTTCCTTAAGTACTTTCGTATATTAAATACATCTTCAGAAGGAATGATTTTACAGATCGAGTGATGGGTATAAATAGGCAGGCGAGAGTGGTGAGGTAAGAACATAAGAACAAAGGCAACTGCAGAAGGCCTGTTGGCCCATACGAGGCAGCTCCTATTTATAACCACCCAATCCCACTCATATACATGTCCAACCCATGCTTGAAACAATCGAGGGACCCCACCTCCACAATGTTACGCAGCAATTGGTTCCACAAATCAACAACCCTGTTACTGAACCAGTATAGGTACCTAAGTCTTTCCTAAAACTAAACTTATCCAATTTATACCCATTGTTTCGTGTTCTGTCTTGTGTTGATACTTTTAATACATTATTAATATCCCCTTTGTTATGTCCATTCACCCACTTGTAAACCTCTATCATGTCACCCCTAACTCTTCGCCTTTCCAGTGAATGCAACTTAAGCTTTGTTAATCTTTCTTCATATGAAAGATTTCTAATTTGTGGAATTAACTTAGTCATCCTACGCTGGACACGTTCAAGTGAATTTATATCCATTCTATAATATGGCGACCAAAACTGAACTGCATAATCTAAATGGGGTCTAACTAGAGCAAGATATAGCTTGAGAACCACACCAGGTGTCATAAGAACATAAGAACATAAGAACAAAGGTAACTGCAGAAGGCCTATTGGCCCATACGAGGCAGCTCCTATTCTATAACCACCCAATCCCACTCATATACTTGTCCAACCCGTGCTTGAAACAATCGAGGGACCCCACCTCCACAATGTTACGCGGCAATTGGTTCCACAAATCAACAACCCTGTTACTGAACCAGTATTTACCCAAGTCTTTCCTAAATCTAAACTTATCCAATTTATATCCATTGTTTCGTGTTCTGTCCCGTGCTGATACTTTCAACACCCCATCAATATCCCCCCGGTTATGTCCATTCATCCACTTGTAAACCTCTATCATGTCACCCCTAACTCTTCGCCTTTCCAGTGAATGCAACTTAAGCTTTGTTAATCTTTCTTCATATGAAAGATTTCTAATTTGGGGAATTAACTTAGTCATCCTACGCTGGACACGTTCAAGTGAATTTATATCCATTCTATAATATGGCGACCAAAACTGAACTGCATAATCTAAATGGGGCCTAACTAGAGCAAGATATAGCTTGAGAACCACACCAGGTGTCTTGTTACTAACGCTGCGATTAATAAATCCAAGTGTCCGATTTGCCTTATTACGAACATTTATGCATTGATCCTTTTGTTTTAAATTCTTACTAATCATAACTCCCAGATCCCTTTCGCAATCCGACTTCGCAATCACAACACCATCTAGCTCGTATCTTGTAACTCTATCATCATTACCTAACCTCAGAACTTTACATTTATCAGCATTAAACTGCATCTGCCAATCCTTTGACCATTTCAAAACCCTATCTAGATCAACTTGAAGTGATAGTGAGTCCTCCTCCGAATTAATTTCCCTACCGATTTTCGTATATTATTAATTATAGGTAATTATAGGTAATAATAATAGAACCTTATAGGTAAAAAGAGAGCTTGGTACAAAAGGATTAAAAATGGGGAGGTCACTTTAGAACAGGAATTCGTACAACTGGTTAGAAATGTTAAAAAAAGAGATAAGGAAAGCAAAAAAGAAACTATGAAGTTCGCATAGCAGGGCAAGCAAAGACAAATCCTAAAGGGTTTTTTCAGTTATATCGTACTAAGACTAGGGAAAGGATAGGTCCATTAAAAACTGAGACAGGTCAAATAACAGATAGTGATGAAGAGATGAGTAGTATTTTTAATAAATATTTTGTATCTGTATTTACTAAAGAGGAACTTAACAATATGCCTTCAGCCGAACAAGTCTATGTGGGTGGGGACGAGGACAGGTTGACGAGTTTAACAGTTACCAGGGAGGATGTTCTTAAACAAATAGTAAAACTCAAACCAAACAAATCCCCAGGGCCGGATGAAGTGTTTGCCAGGGTGCTTAAAGAATGCAAAGAGGAGCTTTGTGACCCACTGTCAACCATATTTAATAAATCAATAGAGTCAGGCAGAGTGCCAGAGTTTTGGAAAGTTGCTAATGTGATACCAGTTTTTAAGAAGGAGATAGATCACTTGCGTCTAACTATCGACCAATTAGCCTAACGTCTATTGTGGGAAAGTTACTCGAATCTATAATAGCAAATAAAATTCGTCTTCATCTTGAAAAACATAATTTAATAATTGAGTCGCAACATGGTTTTATAAATGGCCGTTCATGTTTAACAAATTTGTTATCTTTTTATTCTAGCATTGTTGAGGCAGTTGATAGTGGTAAGGATTGCGATGTTGTATACCTTGACTTTAGCAAAGCTTTTGATACAGTGCCACATGAAAGACTGATTAAAAAGATAGAGTCTCATGGTATTGGGGGTGCTATATTAAGCTGGATTAGGGCATAAGAACATAAGAACATAAGAACAAAGGTAACTGCAGAAGGCCTATTGGCCCATACGAGGCAGCTCC
>NW_025568919.1:0-25776 GCF_020424385.1 Procambarus clarkii
ACCTCCAGAGTTCCTAAGGCAACCTCTCTCGTTCAACACCTTGTAACCTAGGTATTTGACTAGCTAGGTGCTAAGACTACATGGCGCAGTAACTGGATCAGATACCCGAAACTCTAGAGAGAGCTCTAGAATACATTTCACTGCCACAAACGTATAAGAGAAAACGAAAGGAAAGAAATGAATAGTGAAGTAATTAGGGAGGGTTTGGGGTGAGAGAGGTAGAGGTGGGAGGAGCGAGGAGGGTCATTAGCTGAAAGTGAGAGTTAAGACAGGGGTGGAGGGAGAGGAGTGGATAGGTAGAAGTAGAAGGGTAGATAGTAGAAGTTGAAGGGTAGATAGTAGAGGTAGAAGGGTAGATAGTAGAAGACGAAATGCTGCCACCATCCATTCAAGACCATTATATACAAGACAAGGAATGGAACTTGTCTGTATCACAATATTCACAAAAGATGTTATCAAGATCATTATTAGTATGTCCCATCTTTATCATGTACTCATTCTAAACCATGAAACCAGTAATCACAGAGGCTTTCTCACCTCAACTCAAAATCTCTAGGGAACAAAATAAAGTCCATTTAAATAATAAATTCAATTATATTTCACATACTAAGTATCATAATGTAAGCAATGTTCAAGATCTATATATGTAAAGTGAGTCATCCTCCAAGAATCTGAGAACACTACAACTGACTGCCCCTGATCATCACACAACACTTGTAAAACACGACCAAGTCACCTTAATGTTCAACTCACCAAGTGTCTGCCTATAGCTGGATAGGGGGGGGGGTCTGTAGTGGACAGAGACTGTCTCGCCCTGCCGGCCGACAGCCTCCCTGCTAGGCCGTCTCCTCTGCTCTGCTGGCTGCTGTTCTTCTCTGTTAATGCTCTCGAATCGATAGCTCTTCGAGTATATATTGGGGAACCTAGTAGCTAACTCCGCCCACAAGTAGATAGCCTCCGGCTCTCTACGAAGCCACTCCTTAAACGTCGGCATGTTTGAAGGCTACCAGGCTCCAATTATAAGATTAGTAGAAGTAAGGTGAAATTCGCATGATCTGACCTCAGGTCACTTGGGGTCATTAACTCTTAGAGGTGTGACTTTCCGGTGGACAAACTGGCGTCTTCTCAAATTCTTGTCTGTGACTCATGTACTCTATGTATGTATTAAATACATAAGAACATAAGAAGAACATAAGAACATAAGAACAAAGGTAACTGCAGAAGGCCTATTGGCCCATACGAGGCAGCTCGTATTCTATAACCACCCAATCAGACTCATATACTTGTCCAACCCGTGCTTGAAACAATCGAGGGACCCCACCTCCACAATGTTACGCGGCAATTGGTTCCACAAATCAACAACCCTGTTACTGAACCAGTATTTACCCAAGTCTTTCCTAAATCTAAACTTATCCAATTTATACCCATTGTTTCGTGTTCTGTCCTGTGTTGATACTTTTAATACCCTATTAATATCCCCCCGGTTATGTCCATTCATCCACTTGTAAACCTCTATCATGTCACCCCTAACTCTTCGCCTTTCCAGTGAATGCAACTTAAGCTTTGTTAATCTTTCTTCATATGAAAGATTTCTAATTTGGGGAATTAACTTAGTCATCCTACGCTGGACACGTTCAAGTGAATTTATATCCATTCTATAATATGGCGACCAAAACTGAACTGCATAATCTAAATGGGGCCTAACTAGAGCAAGATATAGCTTGAGAACCACACCAGGTGTCTTGTTACTAACGCTGCGATTAATAAATCCAAGTGTCCGATTTGCCTTATTACGAACATTTATGCATTGATCCTTTTGTTTTAAATTCTTACTAATCATAACTCCCAGATCCCTTTCGCAATCCGACTTCGCAATCACAACACCATCTAGCTCGTATCTTGTAACTCTATCATCATTACCTAACCTCAGAACTTTACATTTATCAGCATTAAACTGCATCTGCCAATCCTTTGACCATTTCAAAACCCTATCTAGATCAACTTGAAGTGATAGTGAGTCCTCCTCCGAATTAATTTCCCTACCGATTTTCGTATCATCGGCAAATTTGCAAATGTTGCTACTCAAACCTGAATCTAAATCATTTATGTATATTATAAACAACAGAGGTCCCAGGACAGAGCCTTGAGGCACTCCACTTACAACATTTTCCCACTCTGACTTGATTCCATTTATACTAACTCTGTTTCCTTTGGTATAGCCATACCCTAATCCAGCTTAATATAGCACCCCCAATACCATGAGACTCTATCTTTTTAATCAGTCAACTTTTAATCAATACAACTAAACCAAACACCTTACAGTGTTACAGTGGGTCTTAGTAAGCTCCTGGTGTGCCCTCAGCCGTGGTGGGCGGCCGGCTTTTACTTTGTCGGGGAGCACTGGATGACTTTCGCGTTTTAGCTGGGGGTCGAGTTTGTGGTTTTGCTACCTAGTGTTCTCTATGTGGGGCGGGGCCGGTGCTTATCACCCTGAGGGACTCTTGGGGCTCCCAGGGTGACATTGCTGGTCGGGGTTTCTTTGTCACGAGGCATATTAGTTTCCAGTGATTGGCGTCACTCGTTTCACGAGTAGGTTTGGCGTTTTACCTTTCCGGACTTCGTGATTAACCCTTCACAGGTATGCCAGGGCGCATCTGGTCCCACGATCGTCGTTGTCTCTAAATCACCAACAACAACACCAACACTGCATTAAGACAACATTACTGACTTCCTCAAGGTCGTCAGACTGTAAAATTACTTCTAAAATCTTGCGTAGTCTGCCAGAGGTACGAAGCTCGGGTGTGTCTCTATCCAGGACCTTCACCACTCAATAAGGAACGAGTTGTCCACCTTCGTCCTTTTGAGACCAGTGGTGTAGACTACACAGGAGCCATAACTTTGACAGGCCCTAGGGGACAAAATCCCTGTGAAGGCACTTGCTTACCTGTGCCACTACATGAGGAGTAGTGGCACTGGTAAGTAGGAGGAGGAGTAGTGACACTACACTACACTTAGAAGTGACTCCCGATATAAGTGTGGGATAAATACCAGGGGGAGAGATATAATCAGGACTGGAAAGTAAGGAATGCTACTTTAAAATAAGAATGCAAAATAAAATTATACAAATCCTTAGTCGGTTTGTACGTCCAGCCAATCCTCTTGTCCTTGATACAGGTAAATGAGCTGTAAACTTCAAGTACAGTTCTAAAGAGTAAACAAGGTTATTGATTGAAGGAACACAATGTACCTGTTGGCATTTAAACGCATTAGCATTGAATTTATACAATGGGTGGAGAAGATCAACACAGTACAATGACTGAATACTGGTTCTCTTCAGGAATCAAAAGATCTGAACACTATAGTCTAGCCAAGCTCTTGACTGCGTAGCAACTAACGGAGATTATGTTTAGTAATTATAGCAACAACTAGGTATATGATACAAGCAAGATATTATATGTAAGCAAATATGAAAAATTAATGATTACTGTGATAGCAATTGATATCGTGATGATTTATACAGATTAATTATATATGCATATGTTTATACATATATTCAGATTAAATTGTAAAGACCAAGATAAATGCTCACTTTATTGTGGTAATTTCCCCATAAATAACGATTAACAATTTATATAAACAAATTAAGGTCATAGAGCATACAATTGTCCAATTTACACTCTGCAAACACATAATTACTTATCCAAATTTAAAACCGATGCCCATCTAACCGTTTGCCAGATTTATGATTTCTCTTGATGATATGAGGCACAGTATTTTGATAATAAGATAGCAGCTTTGCTGTAAAATAGAATCACTTGTAGCGCTTGTTAGGATTAAGAAATAACTGGTAGTGGAGAGCGAACACATGTGCTGTGGGTGTACTACTCGTCACTCGTATTTAGATAATTGCAAAAATAATTTGTTCTGATTTATAGTTCAACACCTCCCTGAGTACCTTAGAGAGCAATATTAGTAACTTATCACTGAGAATTAAGATTAGTTTGTGCGGTTCTGGTCCTGTTGAAAGTCTCAAGCATCATCTCGTGATCACTGTGTGTGTAAATCATGTGTTCTCGCCCTGGACGGCGGCTATCACTCTCTCAGTGAGAGTGGCCTTCAATGAATACATATTCATTATTTTTATTGTCTAGACAGATTACATAGATAAAAATGAGAATGTAAAAGAATTTTTTATTGGATTTAATGATTATAGGTGGTACTTACAGTACAAATTTATTATTTATTTAGGACTTAAAAATAAAGTATGTCACTGTTTCAGAATTATGTTCCAGTGGTATTTCAATTAAGACAGCTTCTTGTCAAACCTCCTAGATACTTGAAGATAGACAAGTAAAGGCATGCAGGCATCCATAGGTCTAATGGCAGACGTGGCGATTGTGGTGATGTCATTTAGGATCCAGATGTATGATTTTAATATAGGAAGGATTCAATAGATGTATGATTCTGATAGGATTCTGATGTAGAATACAGATGTATGATATAGAAATAATTCATTTCTTATATTATTATTTTACTGGTGTGCAGAGACATTCATATGGGTTTTTTGCAGACTTGCTGCCAGTCGATCCTGCTCCACATTGATGATCTCTGACAATGGATCAAAGTTGTTGGCATGGGAAGTATGCCCGAGAGAGGTCTGGAACCAGTCAGTGGTACGCACTGCCCTGAATCAACGACAGAGCCAGTGGAAATTTATACCACCCCCCCCTCCCCTCAGAGCACCGTGGCACAAAGGCTTCTCTGAGCAGAAGGTGGTGACAGTAACACGCTGTTATAGGAAAACCCTACATCGCCAATAGATCGATTTTCAGTAGCTCCAAACTGTTGTCACGGAAATTGAATCTCTGGTCAATAACCGACCACTGACCTACCTCTTTGACGATATCTCACAACCTGAGATATAAGTCTGTCTCATCTGATGTATGGAAGAATTCTAGCTCCTCTAGCGTTCCTCACTGACGATGGACTAAGAGATCCTTCATATGTCAGAGAGAACGTCCTGGTTTAGTGTTGCAAACATCAGTCCAGAGTAATTAGTCGGTGGATTGAAGTTTGGACCCGAGAGTACCTAACTGTTCCGAGGGAGTATCAATATGAGGCACACAACCCCAATAATAAAATACAACTTCATCCTGACAATGTTGTTAAGGTGGAAAATACCTGACCATGCTCAGATTGGCCTCTAGGCCATATAGTCTCTGTCTATCCAGACAGCCAAGATGTCTTGAGAATAGTGCAAATAAAGTGCAGAGGCACCACTAGTCTCAAGACACTATAAAAAAATAGTTCTTTTGGAGCTAGCAAGAAATGAAGTCGCCCAGAGACTTCCCATCCCTGCAGCTCCAGTACAGGACATCCGTCATGAACGAACTGTTGCACAACAGTCCTAAATGAAACTTAAACATAATTACAATAATTCAGAATGGGAGCATTGAAGTGTTGGCCAGTCCTAAACAATGACTCCGACCCATGTTCCACCCCCACCCCCCAGAATTACATTGGAAATTCCCACATCAAATATAACATTATAATGTAACAGTCATAAAATGCTGTTAATTTGCATTAGTTCGAGTAATTAATAAATACTTTATTTAGCCCCTGAAATAAACAACAAAAAAGTTTCTAGCTAATTTATTGTAAAATTCTCCAGTCTCAGAACTGGTAACACAATTAACAAACTATCTCATTTAATCATACATTCCATAATAATAAGTAATAAAATATGCTAAATAAACCAATTCTCCAAAATAACAAATTAACTGTTCATGGACACATCCAGAGTGAATAGGGAGGAGGGAAAAGCCATCATAGTTTTTGTTGGTGAAACTTGAGCTGTAACAGAGCGTGCCTCCCTCAACACAAGAAAATTACTCCAGCAAATCCAGAATGTAGAGTGACTCACATTAATCACTAATTGTTGCCAAAACTTGAAACCCATGGAAAGTACAGCTTTCGATTTATTTTATTACATATATTTTTGGACCATTTATTAGTGTCGGAATTTATCATCAAGCAGCAGGGAAACACATCCAGCATGAGTAAACCATCATGATTAACTAATATGTTATTCGTGATGGTTTAATATTTATAAATGAATTTTATCTTTAGTTATACATATGTTACTATGTAACATCTCTACAGGTAATTTGTCAACACGCATAAAACAACATTGAGCTGGTACATCCCAAGACCACCCAGACGCCATTAATACTTGTCCAGTACGGAGTACATGTGCCCAAGGGAATCTGATGTTGGATGACCACCTGAGACAGTTTAAATTATAACTAACACCGTTGCAGAAATAATACTAACTATTTAATTACAGTTTAGCAGATAATTTATATCAACTGATTCATTAGGGTGTGATAAATTGAATTAAATACCCCTCCCAAAAATATATGAAGGTAATTTTACCGGTGATACAAAAATCATAAAAACGCAGTCCATTCACAAGTAATAAATATAATTAAATACAATCTATTGAATTAATAATCAAAACAATCACTGTTAGATTTCCCAACATATGTCTCCTTTTACACTACTCGAAAGAGCCAAAGTTTAACCCCCAAGCACAACTAGGGGAGTACAAACCCACACACACATTCCTAGGATGCAGTCTATTGCAGCTGTCTAACTTAAAGGGACCTACTTACTGCTTAGTGAACTAGTGCATCAGGTGATGGAAAGTTTAGCCATTTCTTCCTGTGTGTGTATATGCTTGTTTGTATGTATATGTATATTACATGAATATGTGTTTATGTGTGTGTTCTAATGTGTGTTTAGAGTTGTATTCAAACAAAATTTGACTGACATGTAATGTAAACATTACAAAAAATTAAGTAAAAGTCTTTGAAAAAGCTCTCATTGTTTGTGGTTTCCTGATTATAACTGTGATTTTGGTGACAGGTAATTAGTCATTATTTTGAACTGCTTGTGATCCATGCGGGACAGGTCGAGCAGACCTTCTTCCAGGGTGCAGAAGTCAAATGTGGTGTGGACCTTGTAACCTAGACGAAGAAACATTTTCTCCACGCGTGGGTTGGTCATTATTAAAGAAGTCATTTTGAATCCCTGCTTGGTGGCAATGATGACACTCTTCTGAAAGTCGAAGAAACAACAATAAAACTTAATTATGTATTATTTAATTTGTTTAACCTAAAAGTATATTATCAGGCGATTTATTACTCTTGTTTGCGAGCTAAGAAAACGTCATTTACATTTTTATCTTATGGTTTACCTCAATTTGTTTTCCCTGGATCATAATTAAAAAATAGCTTTTCGACCATGTACCCAACTGCGCCTGGGTGAACGGTGAGACAGTTAAGTATCCCTGCCACGTCTTTTCTATTTGCCAGAGATAAAATTTAGGCCATATTCTCTCTTACGGAGTTTGTGGGCTGAGGGCGCTGTTCTCTACACCACACTGTGAGTCAGTACTCGTACTAGTAAACCTTAGCTATTTACATACCATTAACTCTTTTACCACTAACACCGTCTCAACTGGTTCATCGCTCACATCAACTTATTTACTTCTATCATTATCTTATCTGGAACACCTCTCACATCAAGTCTTACAATTAACACCATCTTAGCTGGTTTATGACTAAAATCAACTCTCCTACTAATGACATCATCTTAGGTAGTTTACTTCCCACATTATCTCCTTTACCATTAACATCAAAATAGGTTAGGTGCTAGTAGGGCCTAAGGAGGATGGTAAACTAGTGGTATACTCCACTTACATTTTCACGAGAACTACTAATATACTCGTGACAAGGCATTCTAGAGAACGTAAGAACAGCTAGGACTAAACCTGAAAAGTAATAGATTATCGCATCAAACTAACACAGACCGAGATCAATGATGCATTGTATGCTGCTCATACTCTACAACAATACTGTTGCCCGTTTTGTTTTCAAAATCTCTATAATGCAGTATACCGCTCTTTAAAATTACATTTTATCCAAACTGATGAGCCTTCTATTCAGCACACAAGCACTTTATTTATCCCAAACAAAGTCTCACAGAACATTTTATATATTGCTACAGATTTATTAGTCAACGTTGCGTCCTTGGGAAAGTTAAAAGGTTAATCTTCAAAGAAGCTTAACTCTACAATCATGTTGGCTCATACCTAATTAAATCCACCACGCTAATGCCTTGACTATACCTTTAATTTTGGAATTGTACGATCTTGGTGCCAGTTGGCGATAATCCAGGTGTTGACACTGACTATACCACATACAATATTCTAGTTGCATCTCCCCCTAATACTCATAATAAAAAACTAGGCGCTATGCTCCTCGCATTCCTGGAATATGTCCATTATAAATGGGGGACACTTTTTATGCCAGCTCAATAAATTTGTCTGCACAACGAATCAAGGGTCTCGATTATAATTAAATTAATATCATGTCTCAACTGTTTATTAAGAGATCTCTGTGTCTCCATTGTTAGTGGCATGTTCTTGAGTTTGACTTAATTAGTTCTTATTAGAAATTAGAATAATAAAATATGACAGAACTTGAAGAAATAGATCGTCCAGTTAGAAAGAAATTCTAACATTTTTAGTAAACTATATGTGTGAGGGGATGGTTCACCAGCTCACTTACACTAGTGCTCTTATGCCTGTGAAGGCCAGTACACTCGTTAAGTGCACTTGTTAAGTGCGCGAACTGGAGTTTGGTAACCAGCAACCGAAACATCTAGTGTTTGGGCACATGTGAGACCCCCAGTTATCAGCATTCCAGAAATGTTACCCTGGCCGGGGTAGCACGACTGTGGACCGAGATAGAGCTGATAGCATCATTCTATTGTATGGCTTGGAGCTAGGGATTCAAGATTTGTGCGGGAATCTTGGGAGGCCTGGGACAGGGTGGCGCGAGCTGTGGGCCTACCGCACCAGCCACTTGACTCGTCGTCATGGCAACAGCCACCATCTTAGTAAACATCTAGAGCCGCCATGTTAGTCGGTCATCTTGAAGTTGCCCTAGAGGCCATGCTACACCGTCGCTGATTGGTTAAGAGGGGTAGGCCGCTGAGTGCCTCCCTCTCATTGGTTATTTCGAGGAGGACGCGGGAATCGTCAGTGTCCTTCCCTCGAGACGTTATTCTGAACTCAGGCGCCACCGTGTCCTCACGCTCCCTGTACTCATTCGGCCAAATTGAGTATAGGGCATTATTATTCTCCGCTTAAGTCTACCACCCGCCACCTAGTGCGCCGCCACTTATACCATCTACCGCCACCTACCACCGCTGTGAGCCAGCCAACCGCCGCAGGGTGGTAGCCGCCGTCCCCTCTGAGCGCTGGCAGGTGACTGAGGGAGCGCAGCTCCTGGCGGCGGAGGACCCTCCCAGAGTGAGTGAGGACCGCCGGGCAAGGCGGAGCATGGACCAGCCCAAATCGGGGGAGTCCACTCTCACAATATGTAGAGAGCAGATAGATGTTGGAGGCAAACATATTGTGTGGTTATTTTTGTTTATGTGTTTAAGGGGAAACATTTTTATTGGAGTGTCAATGGGTTGCAGGTTTGTCTTTGGGGAAGAAGTTGCTGAGAACTTCAAAGCCAGCACAGAGGGAGTAGTAGATGAGACTCCAAGGTAGTGGAGGAGAGGACCTCGAGCTGTGAGGAGAAGCAGTGAAGAGGAGTGTCAAGTGCTTCTGTAGAAGTGGTGAAGCACAATAGTTGCTCGAGGAAACTTCATGGTGTAGCATGAAGTTATATATATTGTTATATTATAGTTATATATATATTGACTTCTTGATGCGTAGTGCCTCGCAGACGTCCAGCAGTCTGCGAGGCACTACACATCAAGAAGTCAACACCAGCAATCAACAGCCAATTAATGCACAACTATATTCTACCCACTTCAAGACTCCGCTCCAATATAGAAGCATCAAGAAATATGGACCAATAGGCTTTCGACAATTACTTCCATTCAATACCCATTGTTTCGTGTTCTGTCTTGTGTTTGAATTTAATACCCATTCAATACCCATTGTTTCGTGTTCTGTCTTGTGTTGGAATTTAATACCCATTGAATACCCATTGTTGAAAGTTCGTTTTTCACCTCATCCACCTCACCCAAATGTAGATATAAACCTCGAAGATGTGTAAAGCTCTATTCAGTTTCAGTTGTGTGTTTGTAAACTAAAGTCTTTAATCAATTCAGGAAAACTTGGCTTATTAGGCAAATCGGGCCTTGCATAGTAGGCCGAGAAGTGCGCTCTGGCTACTAGGTACGACATATATATATATATATATATATATATATATATATAACTTTTTTTGTGTAATGACATTTTCAAATAAAGTTAGATAAATATACACACTTAACAAAAGAATAGGGGTGGTAGGAGAAGAAAATATCAAAGTGTTCAGTGAGGATCCACAAGGTCTTCTCTGAGTACTCTTTATTTTCTTCTCTGAGGCTATGGGTCCCTACATTTGCACCAGAGGTGGTACCCCTTCTATATATAAAAAAAAAAAAAAAAATATATATATATATATATATATATATATATATATATATATATATATATATATATATATATATATATATATATATATATATATATATATATATAAAGAGGGATAACTGTAGTGGTAGGAATGAAAAAAAAAAAAAAAAAAATATATATATATATATATATATATATATATATATATATATATATATATATATATATATATATATATATATATATATATGTCGTACCTAGTAGCCAGAACGCACTTCTCAGCCTACTATGCAAGGCCCGATTTGCCTAATAAGCCAAGTTTTCATGAATTAATGTTTTTTCGACTACCTAACCTACCTAACCTAACCTAACCTAAATTTTTTCGGCTACCTAACCTAATCTAACCTATTAAGTAGGTTAGGTTAGGTTAGGTAGGGTTGGTTAGGTTCAGTCATATATCTACGTTAATTTTAACTCCAATAAAATTTTTTTTACCTCATACATAATGAAATGGGTAACTTTATCATTTCATAAGAAAAAAAATTGAGAAAATATATTAATTCAGGAAAACTTGGCTAATTAGGCAAATCGGGCCTTGCATAGTAGGCTGAGAAGTGCGTTCTGGCTACTAGGTACGACATATATATATATATATATATATATATATATATATATATATATATATGTCGTACCTAGTAGCCAGAACTCACTTCTCAGCCTACTATTCAAGGCCCGATTTGCCTAATAAGCCAAGTTTTCCTGAATTAATATATTTACTATAATTTTTTTCTTATGAAATGATAAAGCAACCCTTTTCTCTATGTATGAGGTCAATTTTTTTTATTAGAGTTAAAATAAACGTAGATATATGACCGAACCTAACCAACCCTACCTAACCTAACCTAACCTATATTTATAGGTAAGGTTAGGTTAGGTAGCCAAAAAAAGCTAGGTTAGGTTAGGTTAGGTAGGTTAGGTAGACGAAAAAACATTAATTCATGAAAACTTGGCTTATTAGGCAAATCGGGCCTTGAATAGTAGGCTGAGAAGTGCGTTCTGGCTATTAGGTACGACATATATATATATATATATATATATATATATATATATATATATGTCGTACCTAGTAGCCAGAACACACTTCTCAGCCTACTATGCAAGGCCCGATTTGCCTAATAAGCCAAGTTTTCCTGAATTAATATATTTTCTCTAATTTTTTTCTTATGAAATGATAAAGCTACCCATTTCATTATGTATGAGGTCAATTTTTTTTATTGGAGTTAAAATTAAAGTAGATATATGACCAAACCTAACCAACCCTACCTAACCTAACCTAACCTATCTTTATAGGTTAGGTTAGGTTAGGTAGCCGAAAAAATTAGGTTAGGTTAGGTTAGGTAGGTTAGGTAGTCGAAAAACAGTTAATTCATGAAAACTTTGCTTATTAGGCAAATCGGGCCTTGCATAGTAGGCTGACAAGTGCGTTCTGGCTACTAGGTACGACATATATATATATATATATATATATATATATATATATATATATATATATATATATATATATATATATATATGTCGTACCTAATAGCCAGAACGCACTTCTCAGCCTACTATTCAAGGCCCGATTTGCCTAATAAGCCAAGTTTTCATGAATTAATGTTTTTTCGTCTACCTAACCTACCTAACCTAACCTAACCTAGCTTTTTTTGGCTACCTAACCTAACCTTACCTATAAATATAGGTTAGGTTAGGTTAGGTAGGGTTGGTTAGGTTCGGTCATATATCTACGTTAATTTTAACTCCAATAAAAAAAAATTGACCTCATACATAATGAAATGGGTAGCTTTATCATTTCATAAGAAAAAAATTAGAAAAAATATATTAATTCAGGAAAACTTGGCTTATAAGGCAAATCGGGCCTTGAATAGTAGGCCAAAAAGTGAGTTCTGGCTACTAGGTACGACATATATATATATATATATATATATATATATATATATATATATATATATATATATATATATATATATATATATATATATATATATATATATATATATATATATATATATATATATATATATGTCGTACCTAGTAGCCAGAACGCACTTCTCAGCCTACTACGCAAGGCCCGATTTGCCTAATAAGCCAAGTTTTCCTGAATTAATATATTTTCTCTAATTTTTTTCTTATGAAGTGATAAAGGTACCCATTTCATTACGTATGAGGTAAAAAAAAAAATATTGGAGTTAAAATTAACGTAGATATATGACCGAACCTAACCAACCCTACCTAACCTAACCTAACCTATCTTTAAAGGTTAGGATAGGTTAGGTAGCCAAAAAAGTTAGGTTAGGTTAGGTTAGGTAGGTTAGGTGGTCGAAAAATCATTAATTCATGAAAACTTGGCTTATTAGGCAAATCGGGCCTTGCATAGTAGGCTGAGAAGTGCGTTCTGGCTACTAGGTACGACATATATATATATATATATATATATATATATATATATATATATATATATATATATATATATATATATATATATATATATATATATATATGTCGTACCTAATAGCCAGAACGCACTTCTCAGCCTACTATTCAAGGCCTGATTTGCCTAATAAGCCAAGTTTTCATGAATTAATGTTTTTTCGTCTACCTAACCTACCTAACCTAACCTAACCTAGCTTTTTTTGGCTACCTAACCTAACCTTACCTATAAATATAGGTTAGGTTAGGTTAGGTAGGGTTGGTTAGGTTCGGTCATATATCTACATTAATTTTAACTCCAATAAAAAAAAATTGACCTCATACATAGAGAAAAGGGTTGGTTTATCATTTCATAAGAAAAAAATTATAGTAAATATATTAATTCAGGAAAACTTGGCTTATTAGGCAAATCGGGCCTTGAATAGTAGGCTGAGAAGTGAGTTCTGGCTACTAGGTACGACATATATATATATATATATATATATATATATATATATATATGTCGTACCTAGTAGCCAGAACGCACTTTTCAGCCTACTATGCAAGACCCGATTTGCCTAATAAGCCAAGTTTTGCTGAATTAATATATTTTCCTATTTTATTTTCTTATGAAAGCCAGCAACCCATTTCATTATGTATGAGGCTGGAGTTAAAATAACATAGATATATGACCGAACCTTTAACCCTACCTAACCTACCTAACCTATCTTATAGGAGGTTAGGGTAGGCAGCCGAAAAAGTTAGGTTAGATTAGGTTAGGTATTATCGGTATCGAAAAAATATTAAATGAAAACTTGGCTTATTAGGCAAATCGGGCCTTGCATAGTAGGCTGAGAAGTGCGTTCTGCTACTAGGTACGACATAACCCTATATAATATAACCTAATATATATATATATTATATATTATATATATATATATAGGCAGCCGAATATATATATAATCTTTGGACAACACCCACCAGTGGGACTCGAACCCAGAAAGCACAACTACCTTCCAGTAGCTGGCATAACTAGTATGCTTTAACCCACTACACCATCAGACCTTTCAAAAGAAGTAGATAGTTTGAGATATATATCCCAAACATCTCCACTTCCCGAAGGCACCAGATGAGTGTGGGGTCAGTCTGCATTTTTCGTCAAGCCACTGTCAATGTGAGAGAACTCGTGTCCAGCTTATAAGCCTATACTTGCATAAACCACAAGTGAAGATTAATAATCTTTGGACAACACCCACCAGTGGGACTCGAACCCAGAAAGCACAACTACCTTCCAGTAGCTGGCATAACTAGTATGCTTTAACCCACTACACCATCAGACCTTTCAAAAGAAGTAGATAGTTTGAGATATATATCCCAAACATCTCCACTTCCCGAAGGCACCAGATGAGTGTGGGGTCAGTCTGCATTTTTCGTCAAGCCACTGTCAATGTGAGAGAACTCGTGTCCAGCTTATAAGCCTATACTTGCATAAACCACAAGTGAAGATTAATAATCTTTGGACAACACCCACCAGTGGGACTCGAACCCAGAAAGCACAACTACCTTCCAGTAGCTGGCATAACTAGTATGCTTTAACCCACTACACCATCAGACCTTTCAAAAGAAGTAGATAGTTCGAGATATATATCCCAAACATCTCCACTTCCCGAAGGCACCAGATGAGTGTGGGGTCAGTCTGCATTTTTCGTCAAGCCACTGTCAATGTGAGAGAACTCGTGTCCAGCTTATAAGCCTATACTTGCATAAACCACAAGTGAAGATTAATAATCTTTGGACAACACCCACCAGTGGGACTCGAACCCAGAAAGCACAACTACCTTCCAGTAGCTGGCATAACTAGTATGCTTTAACCCACTACACCATCAGACCTTTCAAAAGAAGTAGATAGTTCGAGATATATATCCCAAACATCTCCACTTCCCGAAGGCACCAGATGAGTGTGGGGTCAGTCTGCATTTTTCGTCAAGCCACTGTCAATGTGAGAGAACTCGTGTCCAGCTTATAAGCCTATACTTGCATAAACCACAAGTGAAGATTAATAATCTTTGGACAACACCCACCAGTGGGACTCGAACCCAGAAAGCACAACTACCTTCCAGTAGCTGGCATAACTAGTATGCTTTAACCCACTACACCATCAGACCTTTCAAAAGAAGTAGATAGTTCGAGATATATATCCCAAACATCTCCACTTCCCGAAGGCACCAGATGAGTGTGGGGTCAGTCTGCATTTTTCGTCAAGCCACTGTCATTGTGAGAGAACTCGTGTCCAGCTTATAAGCCTATACTTGCATAAACCACAAGTGAAGATTAATAATCTTTGGACAACACCCACCAGTGGGACTCGAACCCAGAAAGCACAACTACCTTCCAGTAGCTGGCATAACTAGTATGCTTTAACCCACTACACCATCAGACCTTTCAAAAGAAGTAGATAGTTCGAGATATATATCCCAAACATCTCCACTTCCCGAAGGCACCAGATGAGTGTGGGGTCAGTCTGCATTTTTCGTCAAGCCACTGTCATTGTGAGAGAACTCGTGTCCAGCTTATAAGCCTATACTTGCATAAACCACAAGTGAAGATTAATAATCTTTGGACAACACCCACCAGTGGGACTCGAACCCAGAAAGCACAACTACCTTCCAGTAGCTGGCATAACTAGTATGCTTTAACCCACTACACCATCAGACCTTTCAAAAGAAGTAGATAGTTCGAGATATATATCCCAAACATCTCCACTTCCCGAAGGCACCAGATGAGTGTGGGGTCAGTCTGCATTTTTCGTCAAGCCACTGTCAATGTGAGAGAACTCGTGTCCAGCTTATAAGCCTATACTTGCATAAACCACAAGTGAAGATTAATAATCTTTGGACAACACCCACCAGTGGGACTCGAACCCAGAAAGCACAACTACCTTCCAGTAGCTGGCATAACTAGTATGCTTTAACCCACTACACCATCAGACCTTTCAAAAGAAGTAGATAGTTCGAGATATATATCCCAAACATCTCCACTTCCCGAAGGCACCAGATGAGTGTGGGGTCAGTCTGCATTTTTCGTCAAGCCACTGTCAATGTGAGAGAACTCGTGTCCAGCTTATAAGCCTATACTTGCATAAACCACAAGTGAAGATTAATAATCTTTGGACAACACCCACCAGTGGGACTCGAACCCAGAAAGCACAACTACCTTCCAGTAGCTGGCATAACTAGTATGCTTTAACCCACTACACCATCAGACCTTTCAAAAGAAGTAGATAGTTCGAGATATATATCCCAAACATCTCCACTTCCCGAAGGCACCAGATGAGTGTGGGGTCAGTCTGCATTTTTCGTCAAGCCACTGTCAATGTGAGAGAACTCGTGTCCAGCTTATAAGCCTATACTTGCATAAACCACAAGTGAAGATTAATAATCTTTGGACAACACCCACCAGTGGGACTCGAACCCAGAAAGCACAACTACCTTCCAGTAGCTGGCATAACTAGTATGCTTTAACCCACTACACCATCAGACCTTTCAAAAGAAGTAGATAGTTCGAGATATATATCCCAAACATCTCCACTTCCCGAAGGCACCAGATGAGTGTGGGGTCAGTCTGCATTTTTCGTCAAGCCACTGTCAATGTGAGAGAACTCGTGTCCAGCTTATAAGCCTATACTTGCATAAACCACAAGTGAAGATTAATAATCTTTGGACAACACCCACCAGTGGGACTCGAACCCAGAAAGCACAACTACCTTCCAGTAGCTGGCATAACTAGTATGCTTTAACCCACTACACCATCAGACCTTTCAAAAGAAGTAGATAGTTCGAGATATATATCCCAAACATCTCCACTTCCCGAAGGCACCAGATGAGTGTGGGGTCAGTCTGCATTTTTCGTCAAGCCACTGTCAATGTGAGAGAACTCGTGTCCAGCTTATAAGCCTATACTTGCATAAACCACAAGTGAAGATTAATAATCTTTGGACAACACCCACCAGTGGGACTCGAACCCAGAAAGCACAACTACCTTCCAGTAGCTGGCATAACTAGTATGCTTTAACCCACTACACCATCAGACCTTTCAAAAGAAGTAGATAGTTCGAGATATATATCCCAAACATCTCCACTTCCCGAAGGCACCAGATGAGTGTGGGGTCAGTCTGCATTTTTCGTCAAGCCACTGTCAATGTGAGAGAACTCGTGTCCAGCTTATAAGCCTATACTTGCATAAACCACAAGTGAAGATTAATAATCTTTGGACAACACCCACCAGTGGGACTCGAACCCAGAAAGCACAACTACCTTCCAGTAGCTGGCATAACTAGTATGCTTTAACCCACTACACCATCAGACCTTTCAAAAGAAGTAGATAGTTCGAGATATATATCCCAAACATCTCCACTTCCCGAAGGCACCAGATGAGTGTGGGGTCAGTCTGCATTTTTCGTCAAGCCACTGTCAATGTGAGAGAACTCGTGTCCAGCTTATAAGCCTATACTTGCATAAACCACAAGTGAAGATTAATAATCTTTGGACAACACCCACCAGTGGGACTCGAACCCAGAAAGCACAACTACCTTCCAGTAGCTGGCATAACTAGTATGCTTTAACCCACTACACCATCAGACCTTTCAAAAGAAGTAGATAGTTCGAGATATATATCCCAAACATCTCCACTTCCCGAAGGCACCAGATGAGTGTGGGGTCAGTCTGCATTTTTCGTCAAGCCACTGTCAATGTGAGAGAACTCGTGTCCAGCTTATAAGCCTATACTTGCATAAACCACAAGTGAAGATTAATAATCTTTGGACAACACCCACCAGTGGGACTCGAACCCAGAAAGCACAACTACCTTCCAGTAGCTGGCATAACTAGTATGCTTTAACCCACTACACCATCAGACCTTTCAAAAGAAGTAGATAGTTCGAGATATATATCCCAAACATCTCCACTTCCCGAAGGCACCAGATGAGTGTGGGGTCAGTCTGCATTTTTCGTCAAGCCACTGTCAATGTGAGAGAACTCGTGTCCAGCTTATAAGCCTATACTTGCATAAACCACAAGTGAAGATTAATAATCTTTGGACAACACCCACCAGTGGGACTCGAACCCAGAAAGCACAACTACCTTCCAGTAGCTGGCATAACTAGTATGCTTTAACCCACTACACCATCAGACCTTTCAAAAGAAGTAGATAGTTCGAGATATATATCCCAAACATCTCCACTTCCCGAAGGCACCAGATGAGTGTGGGGTCAGTCTGCATTTTTCGTCAAGCCACTGTCAATGTGAGAGAACTCGTGTCCAGCTTATAAGCCTATACTTGCATAAACCACAAGTGAAGATTAATAATCTTTGGACAACACCCACCAGTGGGACTCGAACCCAGAAAGCACAACTACCTTCCAGTAGCTGGCATAACTAGTATGCTTTAACCCACTACACCATCAGACCTTTCAAAAGAAGTAGATAGTTCGAGATATATATCCCAAACATCTCCACTTCCCGAAGGCACCAGATGAGTGTGGGGTCAGTCTGCATTTTTCGTCAAGCCACTGTCAATGTGAGAGAACTCGTGTCCAGCTTATAAGCCTATACTTGCATAAACCACAAGTGAAGATTAATAATCTTTGGACAACACCCACCAGTGGGACTCGAACCCAGAAAGCACAACTACCTTCCAGTAGCTGGCATAACTAGTATGCTTTAACCCACTACACCATCAGACCTTTCAAAAGAAGTAGATAGTTCGAGATATATATCCCAAACATCTCCACTTCCCGAAGGCACCAGATGAGTGTGGGGTCAGTCTGCATTTTTCGTCAAGCCACTGTCAATGTGAGAGAACTCGTGTCCAGCTTATAAGCCTATACTTGCATAAACCACAAGTGAAGATTAATAATCTTTGGACAACACCCACCAGTGGGACTCGAACCCAGAAAGCACAACTACCTTCCAGTAGCTGGCATAACTAGTATGCTTTAACCCACTACACCATCAGACCTTTCAAAAGAAGTAGATAGTTCGAGATATATATCCCAAACATCTCCACTTCCCGAAGGCACCAGATGAGTGTGGGGTCAGTCTGCATTTTTCGTCAAGCCACTGTCAATGTGAGAGAACTCGTGTCCAGCTTATAAGCCTATACTTGCATAAACCACAAGTGAAGATTAATAATCTTTGGACAACACCCACCAGTGGGACTCGAACCCAGAAAGCACAACTACCTTCCAGTAGCTGGCATAACTAGTATGCTTTAACCCACTACACCATCAGACCTTTCAAAAGAAGTAGATAGTTCGAGATATATATCCCAAACATCTCCACTTCCCGAAGGCACCAGATGAGTGTGGGGTCAGTCTGCATTTTTCGTCAAGCCACTGTCAATGTGAGAGAACTCGTGTCCAGCTTATAAGCCTATACTTGCATAAACCACAAGTGAAGATTAATAATCTTTGGACAACACCCACCAGTGGGACTCGAACCCAGAAAGCACAACTACCTTCCAGTAGCTGGCATAACTAGTATGCTTTAACCCACTACACCATCAGACCTTTCAAAAGAAGTAGATAGTTCGAGATATATATCCCAAACATCTCCACTTCCCGAAGGCACCAGATGAGTGTGGGGTCAGTCTGCATTTTTCGTCAAGCCACTGTCAATGTGAGAGAACTCGTGTCCAGCTTATAAGCCTATACTTGCATAAACCACAAGTGAAGATTAATAATCTTTGGACAACACCCACCAGTGGGACTCGAACCCAGAAAGCACAACTACCTTCCAGTAGCTGGCATAACTAGTATGCTTTAACCCACTACACCATCAGACCTTTCAAAAGAAGTAGATAGTTCGAGATATATATCCCAAACATCTCCACTTCCCGAAGGCACCAGATGAGTGTGGGGTCAGTCTGCATTTTTCGTCAAGCCACTGTCAATGTGAGAGAACTCGTGTCCAGCTTATAAGCCTATACTTGCATAAACCACAAGTGAAGATTAATAATCTTTGGACAACACCCACCAGTGGGACTCGAACCCAGAAAGCACAACTACCTTCCAGTAGCTGGCATAACTAGTATGCTTTAACCCACTACACCATCAGACCTTTCAAAAGAAGTAGATAGTTCGAGATATATATCCCAAACATCTCCACTTCCCGAAGGCACCAGATGAGTGTGGGGTCAGTCTGCATTTTTCGTCAAGCCACTGTCAATGTGAGAGAACTCGTGTCCAGCTTATAAGCCTATACTTGCATAAACCACAAGTGAAGATTAATAATCTTTGGACAACACCCACCAGTGGGACTCGAACCCAGAAAGCACAACTACCTTCCAGTAGCTGGCATAACTAGTATGCTTTAACCCACTACACCATCAGACCTTTCAAAAGAAGTAGATAGTTCGAGATATATATCCCAAACATCTCCACTTCCCGAAGGCACCAGATGAGTGTGGGGTCAGTCTGCATTTTTCGTCAAGCCACTGTCAATGTGAGAGAACTCGTGTCCAGCTTATAAGCCTATACTTGCATAAACCACAAGTGAAGATTAATAATCTTTGGACAACACCCACCAGTGGGACTCGAACCCAGAAAGCACAACTACCTTCCAGTAGCTGGCATAACTAGTATGCTTTAACCCACTACACCATCAGACCTTTCAAAAGAAGTAGATAGTTCGAGATATATATCCCAAACATCTCCACTTCCCGAAGGCACCAGATGAGTGTGGGGTCAGTCTGCATTTTTCGTCAAGCCACTGTCAATGTGAGAGAACTCGTGTCCAGCTTATAAGCCTATACTTGCATAAACCACAAGTGAAGATTAATAATCTTTGGACAACACCCACCAGTGGGACTCGAACCCAGAAAGCACAACTACCTTCCAGTAGCTGGCATAACTAGTATGCTTTAACCCACTACACCATCAGACCTTTCAAAAGAAGTAGATAGTTCGAGATATATATCCCAAACATCTCCACTTCCCGAAGGCACCAGATGAGTGTGGGGTCAGTCTGCATTTTTCGTCAAGCCACTGTCAATGTGAGAGAACTCGTGTCCAGCTTATAAGCCTATACTTGCATAAACCACAAGTGAAGATTAATAATCTTTGGACAACACCCACCAGTGGGACTCGAACCCAGAAAGCACAACTACCTTCCAGTAGCTGGCATAACTAGTATGCTTTAACCCACTACACCATCAGACCTTTCAAAAGAAGTAGATAGTTCGAGATATATATCCCAAACATCTCCACTTCCCGAAGGCACCAGATGAGTGTGGGGTCAGTCTGCATTTTTCGTCAAGCCACTGTCAATGTGAGAGAACTCGTGTCCAGCTTATAAGCCTATACTTGCATAAACCACAAGTGAAGATTAATAATCTTTGGACAACACCCACCAGTGGGACTCGAACCCAGAAAGCACAACTACCTTCCAGTAGCTGGCATAACTAGTATGCTTTAACCCACTACACCATCAGACCTTTCAAAAGAAGTAGATAGTTCGAGATATATATCCCAAACATCTCCACTTCCCGAAGGCACCAGATGAGTGTGGGGTCAGTCTGCATTTTTCGTCAAGCCACTGTCAATGTGAGAGAACTCGTGTCCAGCTTATAAGCCTATACTTGCATAAACCACAAGTGAAGATTAATAATCTTTGGACAACACCCACCAGTGGGACTCGAACCCAGAAAGCACAACTACCTTCCAGTAGCTGGCATAACTAGTATGCTTTAACCCACTACACCATCAGACCTTTCAAAAGAAGTAGATAGTTCGAGATATATATCCCAAACATCTCCACTTCCCGAAGGCACCAGATGAGTGTGGGGTCAGTCTGCATTTTTCGTCAAGCCACTGTCAATGTGAGAGAACTCGTGTCCAGCTTATAAGCCTATACTTGCATAAACCACAAGTGAAGATTAATAATCTTTGGACAACACCCACCAGTGGGACTCGAACCCAGAAAGCACAACTACCTTCCAGTAGCTGGCATAACTAGTATGCTTTAACCCACTACACCATCAGACCTTTCAAAAGAAGTAGATAGTTCGAGATATATATCCCAAACATCTCCACTTCCCGAAGGCACCAGATGAGTGTGGGGTCAGTCTGCATTTTTCGTCAAGCCACTGTCAATGTGAGAGAACTCGTGTCCAGCTTATAAGCCTATACTTGCATAAACCACAAGTGAAGATTAATAATCTTTGGACAACACCCACCAGTGGGACTCGAACCCAGAAAGCACAACTACCTTCCAGTAGCTGGCATAACTAGTATGCTTTAACCCACTACACCATCAGACCTTTCAAAAGAAGTAGATAGTTCGAGATATATATCCCAAACATCTCCACTTCCCGAAGGCACCAGATGAGTGTGGGGTCAGTCTGCATTTTTCGTCAAGCCACTGTCAATGTGAGAGAACTCGTGTCCAGCTTATAAGCCTATACTTGCATAAACCACAAGTGAAGATTAATAATCTTTGGACAACACCCACCAGTGGGACTCGAACCCAGAAAGCACAACTACCTTCCAGTAGCTGGCATAACTAGTATGCTTTAACCCACTACACCATCAGACCTTTCAAAAGAAGTAGATAGTTCGAGATATATATCCCAAACATCTCCACTTCCCGAAGGCACCAGATGAGTGTGGGGTCAGTCTGCATTTTTCGTCAAGCCACTGTCAATGTGAGAGAACTCGTGTCCAGCTTATAAGCCTATACTTGCATAAACCACAAGTGAAGATTAATAATCTTTGGACAACACCCACCAGTGGGACTCGAACCCAGAAAGCACAACTACCTTCCAGTAGCTGGCATAACTAGTATGCTTTAACCCACTACACCATCAGACCTTTCAAAAGAAGTAGATAGTTCGAGATATATATCCCAAACATCTCCACTTCCCGAAGGCACCAGATGAGTGTGGGGTCAGTCTGCATTTTTCGTCAAGCCACTGTCAATGTGAGAGAACTCGTGTCCAGCTTATAAGCCTATACTTGCATAAACCACAAGTGAAGATTAATAATCTTTGGACAACACCCACCAGTGGGACTCGAACCCAGAAAGCACAACTACCTTCCAGTAGCTGGCATAACTAGTATGCTTTAACCCACTACACCATCAGACCTTTCAAAAGAAGTAGATAGTTCGAGATATATATCCCAAACATCTCCACTTCCCGAAGGCACCAGATGAGTGTGGGGTCAGTCTGCATTTTTCGTCAAGCCACTGTCAATGTGAGAGAACTCGTGTCCAGCTTATAAGCCTATACTTGCATAAACCACAAGTGAAGATTAATAATCTTTGGACAACACCCACCAGTGGGACTCGAACCCAGAAAGCACAACTACCTTCCAGTAGCTGGCATAACTAGTATGCTTTAACCCACTACACCATCAGACCTTTCAAAAGAAGTAGATAGTTCGAGATATATATCCCAAACATCTCCACTTCCCGAAGGCACCAGATGAGTGTGGGGTCAGTCTGCATTTTTCGTCAAGCCACTGTCAATGTGAGAGAACTCGTGTCCAGCTTATAAGCCTATACTTGCATAAACCACAAGTGAAGATTAATAATCTTTGGACAACACCCACCAGTGGGACTCGAACCCAGAAAGCACAACTACCTTCCAGTAGCTGGCATAACTAGTATGCTTTAACCCACTACACCATCAGACCTTTCAAAAGAAGTAGATAGTTCGAGATATATATCCCAAACATCTCCACTTCCCGAAGGCACCAGATGAGTGTGGGGTCAGTCTGCATTTTTCGTCAAGCCACTGTCAATGTGAGAGAACTCGTGTCCAGCTTATAAGCCTATACTTGCATAAACCACAAGTGAAGATTAATAATCTTTGGACAACACCCACCAGTGGGACTCGAACCCAGAAAGCACAACTACCTTCCAGTAGCTGGCATAACTAGTATGCTTTAACCCACTACACCATCAGACCTTTCAAAAGAAGTAGATAGTTCGAGATATATATCCCAAACATCTCCACTTCCCGAAGGCACCAGATGAGTGTGGGGTCAGTCTGCATTTTTCGTCAAGCCACTGTCAATGTGAGAGAACTCGTGTCCAGCTTATAAGCCTATACTTGCATAAACCACAAGTGAAGATTAATAATCTTTGGACAACACCCACCAGTGGGACTCGAACCCAGAAAGCACAACTACCTTCCAGTAGCTGGCATAACTAGTATGCTTTAACCCACTACACCATCAGACCTTTCAAAAGAAGTAGATAGTTCGAGATATATATCCCAAACATCTCCACTTCCCGAAGGCACCAGATGAGTGTGGGGTCAGTCTGCATTTTTCGTCAAGCCACTGTCAATGTGAGAGAACTCGTGTCCAGCTTATAAGCCTATACTTGCATAAACCACAAGTGAAGATTAATAATCTTTGGACAACACCCACCAGTGGGACTCGAACCCAGAAAGCACAACTACCTTCCAGTAGCTGGCATAACTAGTATGCTTTAACCCACTACACCATCAGACCTTTCAAAAGAAGTAGATAGTTCGAGATATATATCCCAAACATCTCCACTTCCCGAAGGCACCAGATGAGTGTGGGGTCAGTCTGCATTTTTCGTCAAGCCACTGTCAATGTGAGAGAACTCGTGTCCAGCTTATAAGCCTATACTTGCATAAACCACAAGTGAAGATTAATAATCTTTGGACAACACCCACCAGTGGGACTCGAACCCAGAAAGCACAACTACCTTCCAGTAGCTGGCATAACTAGTATGCTTTAACCCACTACACCATCAGACCTTTCAAAAGAAGTAGATAGTTCGAGATATATATCCCAAACATCTCCACTTCCCGAAGGCACCAGATGAGTGTGGGGTCAGTCTGCATTTTTCGTCAAGCCACTGTCAATGTGAGAGAACTCGTGTCCAGCTTATAAGCCTATACTTGCATAAACCACAAGTGAAGATTAATAATCTTTGGACAACACCCACCAGTGGGACTCGAACCCAGAAAGCACAACTACCTTCCAGTAGCTGGCATAACTAGTATGCTTTAACCCACTACACCATCAGACCTTTCAAAAGAAGTAGATAGTTCGAGATATATATCCCAAACATCTCCACTTCCCGAAGGCACCAGATGAGTGTGGGGTCAGTCTGCATTTTTCGTCAAGCCACTGTCAATGTGAGAGAACTCGTGTCCAGCTTATAAGCCTATACTTGCATAAACCACAAGTGAAGATTAATAATCTTTGGACAACACCCACCAGTGGGACTCGAACCCAGAAAGCACAACTACCTTCCAGTAGCTGGCATAACTAGTATGCTTTAACCCACTACACCATCAGACCTTTCAAAAGAAGTAGATAGTTCGAGATATATATCCCAAACATCTCCACTTCCCGAAGGCACCAGATGAGTGTGGGGTCAGTCTGCATTTTTCGTCAAGCCACTGTCAATGTGAGAGAACTCGTGTCCAGCTTATAAGCCTATACTTGCATAAACCACAAGTGAAGATTAATAATCTTTGGACAACACCCACCAGTGGGACTCGAACCCAGAAAGCACAACTACCTTCCAGTAGCTGGCATAACTAGTATGCTTTAACCCACTACACCATCAGACCTTTCAAAAGAAGTAGATAGTTCGAGATATATATCCCAAACATCTCCACTTCCCGAAGGCACCAGATGAGTGTGGGGTCAGTCTGCATTTTTCGTCAAGCCACTGTCAATGTGAGAGAACTCGTGTCCAGCTTATAAGCCTATACTTGCATAAACCACAAGTGAAGATTAATAATCTTTGGACAACACCCACCAGTGGGACTCGAACCCA
>NW_025568920.1:0-15357 GCF_020424385.1 Procambarus clarkii
TGTATTGATTTTCTGTTGCTTTACCTGTTGCCTCTTGTTGTATGTTTTGTTTTTTGGAGGTGTTGTTTTGTACTGTGATTGCTGGATTGCCATTGTATTCTGTTTTATGCTTTGATGTATGCTGTATTTTTCATGTTTTTCTTGTGTATGTGTTTTGTTGTGCTATGCTGTTTTGTTGTGCTCGGCTGTCGGCCCTTCTGGCCGGTGGTCTATTGTTTTCCTTTATGTATTCTGTATTTTTATTGTATTTAATTTGCATGCTCTGCATGTAAAAATAAAAATAAAAAAAAAAAAATCTACCAACACAGGCAACAACCTCAACCATCTACCAGCACTGCCACCAACATGTCCCTGTCACTAAATGCAATAAAGATAATTATATATCCCTAATAATTACAATAAATAATAACTATAATTCACGTTTTAGAAATGTTTGATCCAAAACGTTATATCATAACATTAATAAAACATTAAGACCACGTTTTATTATCTTTTTTTACAAATTCTCAAAACACGCTTACAAAACACAATTTAAAACGTATTCAAAACCAAAATGTGTGGATTTTATCACACTTTGAAACCAAGAAAATGTTTGCTGGGCAGTGACTCAAATGTGATTGAAACTAACGACTAGACCAATCCACAATATCCCATTTAAACCTCTCTAACGTGTTGCTCCCTGGAGGAGGTGTGTGCCGACATTCATTGTTGCCACCTCGACGAGTTTTCCCCATTTATTCTGCTACCATGCAAACCAATATGAAGTCCGTGAAGATCAGTAAGAAAGGCAGTACACCTAACAGGAATAACCAGGCAAACACCAAGGAGACAGTTGCACTAGTAGTAGTGCAACTGTCTCCCTCCCGTGGGGCACCAGAGGGGGATACTGACCAGGGTTGCCAGAATTGCTGAAAGTAGCGAGCAGGCAATCTAAAAGTTGCAAATTTACAATAGGAGTAGACCAATTTTTGGTTTAGCGACTGATAAACAACTTCAACTGTGCCACGACATGGTTAAAATATATGCAACCGGGAGTACTACCATTTTAACCATGTTGTGGCACAATCGACTAAGGCGCATCTAGGATCATCCCGAACATGGATTCGAACCCTCATCACGGCCCTTGTGGATTTGTTCATATGACGCATCACGCTACTCGTATTTCTGTGAGAGTAAATAAATTCATCCTTTCAAAATCCTTTAGGATTGATTTAAGAACTGAAATACTGCTTACTGAGGGGATCAGAGTACATTGAAAATAGTTGATGTGCAACATATTGATCACAAGAAGCAATATGGTTATGAGTTGTTAAAGAATCCCACTGATCAAACAGCCGGCTTACACTAGAGTTCCTTGTTAACCATCGTGTTCCGAGAAAGGTATTAACTGTAAGGTATCTTTCCCATTATTTACCAATCTGTATATTTCTAGATACTTTTCTCTCCTTAATGAAGATATGTGGAACCAGCTGCAACTTTCTGGATGAAGTATTAAAGACAATTAAGGTTGGGAAACCTATGGCCCCTGTGGAGATTACCTTGCCTTGCGGTTACTTTTTCTTTCGAAGGTTCCTAGGATCAACATCCCCAGGGGGGGCCGGTCTCTGTCCAAGCTTCCTGTGGTAAGTGGTCTACTCAATCAGGCAGTTGGATGAGGCTGTGGTTTGTACACAATACATTATAAAAGTATAAATAATCACCATTATGTTTCTCAACATTAATAGCCCAAATTAGCTCAATTTGTTTGTAAATTAGCCCAAAAAGTAGCAAGTACCGCAATTAAAAATTGAGTAGCGCTCGGCTCTCAAGTGGCCCAATTCGCTACTAGTAACCCAATCTGGCAACCCTGGTACAGACTCTCCCCTCAACAACAACAACACACCCTCCCAGCTGGGTGCCTGACGTCATCGGCGTGTCCCACACGGGCCATGCTACATTTTAATCAACACATGGAACACCTTAATTAAACGAGCTGCCGTTCCTTGTCTCGACTTCAAGCACTGCACTGAGAACACTTGATTCAGGTTATTTGCCAAGATAAATAAATACCTAATGACTAATCAAACAACAATCGACCCAAATAACGAGCCTGCAAGCCAAAGCTCTAGCGAGGCTTAAGGAAAATCAAGAACTGTCTTCCAGAGTTAGCCTCCTTGAACATGAAGTAAGCTCTCTTAGGGACACAGTTAATCATTTAGATCCCACAGAAACCACTTAGGAAACAAGAAGTGTTGGAGAAGTCTGAGAATCAGTTCAACATCTTGCAGCAGTAACGCACCGTTTCTCAAGCTGAATCTCATCACTAAAAGCTCCTTGATTCTGTTATTGTCTCCTCACACACTTTTCCCCAAAGAAACTGACGGAGGACTGTGCTTCCATTGTGATCCCAGAATTACATGAAAAGATGAATTATGAAATTGTTGCAAAGGACATCATAGCAGCATATAGAGTAGGTATTAAGTTACCTGGTGTAAATAACACAAGAATTCGTGTGAAACTAGATAGCTGTTTGCTCAGTTCGGACCTTGCCCGAGCTGCACTCTCTAAAAAATTCCTTTATGTGAATGAATGCTTGACCAGGAACAATTTTTTTTTAAACTGTCAAGTCCACAAAAATTCCAATGGATCAATTAAACTGTTTTGTAAGAGTGGTAAAATACTAGCTAAGAAGTCTGACACTGGGAAAACCTTTGAAATAGCCACTGAGGCGCACCTCAGATCTTTCCTCAGTGACTGTGGTGTTAATGACTGAATAACCAGATGCCAAGTGAACCCTACCCCTGGGGTCCCCTCTACCACAGTACCCTACCCCTGGTGTCCCCTCTACCACAGTACCCTACCCCTGGTGTCCCCTCTACCACAGTACCCTACCCCTGGTGTCCCCTCTACCACAGTACCCTACCCCTGGGGTCCCCTCTACCACAGTACCCTACCCCTGGGGTCCCCTCTACCACAGTACCCTACCCCTGGGGTCCCCTCTACCACAGTACCCTACCCCTGGTGTCCCCTCTACCACAGTACCCTACCCCTGGTGTCCCCTCTACCACAGTACCCTACCCCTGGTGTCCCCTCTACCACAGTACCCTACCCCTGGGGTCCCCTCTACCACAGTACCCTACCCCTGGGGTCCCCTCTACCACAGTACCCTACCCCTGGGGTCCCCTCTACCACAGTACCCTACCCCTGGGGTCCCCTCTACCACAGTACCCTACCCCTGGGGTCCCCTCTACCACAGTACCCTACCCCTGGGGTCCCCTCTACCACAGTACCCTCTCAACCCTAGAGTGTAACTTATAGTTTCATATAACAACCAAAGTTCAGTTCTGTCTATCCATTCAAAAGGTTTTAAACTGTACAATTTTATGTTATTGTTCTTCGCTTGTTTACCGCACCATTTTATATTGTTCATTTCTGTATTTGTCTCTTACTGTATTGGTATTTGCCATTACTGTCACAGTACAGTGATCTTTATTTTACTTTTACTTGTTTCTATAATATGTGCTTTTGAAATAGTTTTTTTCGCAAAAGATATGTTATATTTACAGCACATTTAGTATTTTACTGGTATGTTATTGCTTACCTTATTGTATCTTTACTCCATTGCATCTACATGCAAGCTGATATTTACCATGAATTAAATCTGCTGTTAAAAATCTACAATAACCAGCATATTGATCATCACTACTGCAGGTATTACACAGCAAACCTTGCAAAAACAAACTCCAAAATAACACTTGTCTATTAGCTTTCAACCAAAAAAGTCAGATCGCTTGGTAAATATTTTGATGATATAAATGCACTTCTCACAGAACTAGGCATTAAACCATCGTTAATTATTTTAACATACATGGGCTAAGTAAAGACCATAGCCAACTTTACAACTTAGCTGGTTATAAAGCCTTTCACAAATGTAGGCCTATTAAAAAAAAAGAGGGGGGCACAACTATGTATTACCAAGATACATTCATCTGCAATAGTGTCAAAAGTGATAGACAACTACTGTGAATATACTGTGACGGTAAAGCGTTGGTGTTCGGCTGTTTCAAAAGTTAGGGGCAGGGCCTCGTCACATTAAAGAAAAAAAAAGAGAAAAAGCTAGAACTTTCGTCTGTGGTAAGGTAATGGGAAGACACACAAAACACAAGTAAATTTAACAATGAAATTTTAATTACGTTAGAAAAACAAGACATGAATAAAATTAAGCATAAAATATACAAGGCAAGTCAACAAACAAAATAATAAGAATAATCACTGGCAAATGAAAAGTTACATTAAGACAAGTGAGTAATAGCAAAATAAATAATAATGGAGCTGGAATATTGGCTTCGAGCTGCCACCTCCGTTAGTACACGAAAGCCAAGGCTTAGTCTACCAACGAGAGATGTCAACTGCAAGGAGCACTGGGATATTCTGACTATTCTGGGCCACTGCAGCCCAGGCATCAACTTGGGGCGGAGGGCGGAGGGCAGGTGCGACGGGACACCAGCTAATCAGCGACAGGCAGGCAATGGACAAGCAGTTTGCCGATGTGCTGGATACGTTTTGCTCTCTGGGTAAAACGTTTTGGAGATACTTGCTGGATATATCTTCTATATTATCTGTTGTTGTTATGTACTTTGAAGGGAAGAGCAGGCTCAATGTCTCTTGAAAGAGATTATCGTCACAACTCTCCCCCGAAGCCTGCGGTTCTGGAAGAAGTACGTCGTCATGTGGTGGAGTAATAGGTGGAGTTGCTTCTACTTCATAAACTCTGGAGAGGGCGTCGGCTATGATGTTGTCAGAACCCTTGATATAGCGGATCTCCAGGTTGAAATCTTGTAGATATAAAGCCCATCGTAGAAGATGCTGGTTAGTGAATTGGGCTTGATGTAAGAAGCGGAGAGGGTTGTGGTCTGAGAAGATGGTGGTAGACCTGGCACCTTGTAGGTATGGAGCAAAGTGCTGGAGATTCAGGACGATGGATAGTAGCTCCTTTTCAATAGTGCTGTAGTTCCTCTGGTGGGGTTTCAATTTGTAGCTGTAGTAGCTGACAGGTAGAACCTCCTCGCCTCGTTGCTGCATCAGGACACCACCAACGCCGGTACCACTGGCGTCGACATGAAGGACGAAAGGCTTGGTGATATCTGGCGAGGCGAGAATGGGATTAGAACAGAGGAGGAATTTGAGTTGTTCGAAAGCAACGGTTTGTTGCATGGTCCAATTATACCGTTGCTTGGGACTGGTTAATAGGATTAAAGGTGTGGCGACTGTACTGAAATTTCTCACAAACCTACGGTAGTAGGAGGCAAGACCAAGGAAGCGCAGGAGCTGCTTCCTGGTGGTAGGCTGTGGATAATGCTGGATGGCTTGAGTGTGTGAGTCTAACGGAGCTAGGCTGCCACTCCCAATTACATGACCCAGATAACGCACTTTACCTTTCGCGAAGGTGGACTTGCCCAGGTTGATGGTGAGGCCGGCTGTCAGGAGCTTGGCGAACAGTCGTCGCAGCTGGAGCAGATGTTCACTCCAGGTGTTGGATGCTACGACGATATCATCCAAATAGGCGTACGTGTTATCCAAGCCCTGGATGACACGGTTGACAGCTCTCTGAAAGGTGGCCGGGGCATTACATAGTCCGAAAGGAAGGCGTACATATCTGAAAAGTCCAAAAGGAGTGATAAAGGCAGATATTTCTTTGGCTCGCTCCGTTAAACACACTTGGTAATACCCCTTAAGCAAGTCCACTTGGGACAAGTACTGGGCATTACCAATGGCGTCAAGGATGTCATCTATCCTTGGCAAGGGGTATGCATCCTTGACAGTCACATTATTTAACTTACGATAGTCAGTACATAACCGCACCTTACCTTGGGGTTTGGGCACCAAGATACAGGGTGAGGCCCAGGGGGACTCACAAGGTGTAGCCAGTCCATGATCCAAGAGGTACTGCACCTCAGCACGCATGACTTCCTTCTTGCTAGGGCTGATTCGGTAGAAGGGTTGACGAATCGGCCGGGTGTCGGGGAGCAGTTGGATGTCGTGCTGGGTAACATTACACTCTTGGGGGTCATCTTGGAACAACTCCTGATGTTCTCTGAAGATCTTGACGAGAGGTGCACTATGATTGTCCTGAAAATAGTTTGGAAGATCAGTAAGGATTTCTGAATTAGAAAGCGCTGACTCCTTGTCAGTGCTTTCGGGAGGAGAAGCAGGGAAGGTCTCACTGTGGATGTATGGTTCTGTAAAGGCTGAGTAGTTAAGCATGACAGTGGGAGGAGTACCGTTATATAGCTTCAGGAGGTTGACGTGGCACAGCTGGGTCTTCCGCCGCCTATCTGGAGTCTCTAGAACGTAGTTATGGTTGTTTCTGCACTCCTTGATGCGGTAGGGTCCTGAAAACCTGTTTTGTAAAGGAGAACCTGGGATAGGGAAGTAAGCAAGTATGAAGTCTCCCGGCTTAAATTTTCTTACTTTGCTGGTCTGGTCGTAATGAGTCTTCATCCTCTCCTGTGCTTTCAATAGATTATCTTGGGCAAAATTGTGGACTCTCTCTAGAATGTGTTGAAGGTTTTGAAGAAACTGAGGCACATTCTGATGCTCACTGAAGGTGGCATCACGTAGAGAGTCTTTGAAAGCCTTGAGGGGAGTACGGCACTTACGTCCGTAGAGCATCTCATAAGGAGATACTCCTAGGAACTCATTGGGAAGACTTCTATATATGCACATTATCAAATCAATTTGCTTATCCCAATCCTTAGAGGTTTCATTACAAAACTTCTTCAGGAGTGCTTTAATAGTCTGATGACTACGCTCAAGAGAACCCTGTGAAGCAGGATGATAGGGGCTGGACAATACCTGTTTGATGTTGAACTCCTCCAGTGTCTTCTTGAAGAGATCACTGGTGAAGTTGGTGCCACAGTCGCTCTGAACCTCCCTGGGAAATCCATACTGGGTGAAGATCTTCAATAAGTGCTTCACAACCGTAGCAGCTATAATGTTCTTTACTGGAACTGCTATGGGGAATCTGGTGGTAGGACACAGGATGGTTAAGATATAGGCGTTACCTGAACTGGTCCGAGGTATAGGACCAACACAATCTATAATAAGTCTGTGGAAAGGTTCCGCAGGCACCTGTATGGGAATCAGTGGCGCTCTGGGAATAGAGATGTTCGGTTTACCTGCCATCTGACATGTATGACACTGTTTTACGTACTGTTTGACGCTATTTACCATACCTGGCCAGTAGTAGTCTTGACGGATTCCATGGTAGGTCTTGTTGAATCCGTAGTGGGAGAGTGCTCCGTGGGCCAGGTGTAGAATAGTGGGCCGCAGGCTGGCAGGAATCACAAGTTGTTCGACGTTGGCCCAATCGTCGTCCTCCTTCAGTTTATTGGGTCTATATCTGCGGTTGAGCAACTCGTTCTCTAGGAAGAACTCAGGAATACAGTCGGGTTGAGTCTCAGCCTGGAAAAATAATGGTGTCAAAGTAAGATCTTCCCTCTGTAACTTACGGAACTCCAACTTGGTCAGATTCGGGGGTAGTTTCTGAGGGTCTTGAGGGACAGCGGTAGCAGTAGAGTCAGCTGGCTGTGGTCGTGCGGCTTGTGCATGGGTGGTCACTAAAACCGGAGGAGAAACTTCATCACTCTCTTGAACCTTTGCTGGAACATACTCAAATATAGGATTATCCGTCACAGAGGTACACACCTGGGGTTTGTCCATGACGATCAGGTTGGTCGGTTGCAGGTCTTCTGCCAAGTCGTTGCCCAGGAGAAGTTGCACTCCAGGCATGGGAAAAGGCTTTTCCCTGACGGCGACTTGGACTTCTCCGTTCACGAAGGGACAATCCAGGTGGACTCTGGCGAGAGGATAAGGAGTGGTAGCAGTGAGGTCAGTGATGAAGATAGTTTCTCCGGTATAGGCGATGTTGGGCACAGCCGACTTCAAAATAATCGATTGTAGAGCCGCTGTGTCCCTCAAGATCTTCAATTTGAAACGTCCCTCCAGATTTGAACCGTTGGCAGAGACAGTTCCAGTATACAGGTGTTTACTGAAAAGAGAAAGATCATTAACATGAACACCAACATTCATCACAGGCTTACCGGACTTAGGAGGAGTTGGTTTGGGTTTTTGTGATTCGGTGGTTCCTTTGTATTGAGACTTACCACATTTATCTATGGTATGTCCATAGAGTCTACAATACTTACAGTACAATTGCGAGCCAGCTTGATCGGTGCTCACTTTCTCGTAACTGTACCACGACTTCTTACTGGAAGATGGTTCTGGTGTCAGCCGGTGGATGAGGCTGTGTCAGCCGACTTACCACACTTTAGGTAGCCGGTTTCTTCTTTATCTGCTAAATATAGACGGACAGGAGGAGGCACACGCCTCAAGAATTCTTCAACTAGCATAAGGTTGACGAGTTCTGCAAAGGTAGAGACATGTGCTGCTTCCAGCCATTTCATAAAATATCTCCTTTTGGTATTAGCAAACTCTAGGAAGGTAGTGGTACTTGCCTTCAGGTGGTCACGGAATTTCCTTCGATAACTTTCGGTGGAGAGAAGGTAGGCGTCCAACACTGCTTGTTTCAGAGTCTGGTAGTCATTCTCAGACGCCAAAGTACTGAGTGTGACTGCAGCTCTACCTGTAAGATGTACAATGAGAAGGGTGGCCCATTGGTCGGCAGGCCAACTGAGTTGATTAGCAAGGGTTTCAAAGGTGGTGAAAAACACGTCAACTTCTGTTTCTACAAATGATGGCATTAACTTACTTGTATGTGATATATTAAAACTGACGGGAAGATTGGCGGTAGCTTGCTGGCGTTGAGTGAGGTGTGAAGTTTCCAACACGAATTCTTGTTTACGACATTCCATAGTCAGGGATGCTTGTTGCTTGTCATGTTCGTGTTGCATCTCCAACTGGCGTCGTTTTGTTTCAAGCTGTATACGTTCACGTTCACGGAGTAATGCAATCTCACGTTCTTGTTCTTCCCTTCGTATGGCAGCTGCTTCTCTTTGCTGCTCGAGGGGTTCCCTTTGCTGCTCGCGTTCAATCTTGGCCAGCTCTAGTTTGAGTTTCATCGTTGCCAAATCAGTTTTATCTGCAATAAAGCAATCTTACCTTGCTCTAAGAAATGATCCAGTAACAGGTTGTGTATCTCATTGTTGTTGGCTTGGTAGGGAACTTCTAGTTGATACTCATGTGCAAGAGTGTGTAATTCAGTCCTCTTGGCACGACTTAAAGTCCCTATTTCACCTGCTGGATCTGCACGGAAAGCTTGGAGACGAAACATGATGAAATTAGCAAATAAATGCACAACGAATATACCGTTGTGATATAGTGAATGTCAGAAACAGGACAACGTGGCAACTGGTACCTATCCTGTGGAATCTTTAACAATTAAAGTTAATTACAAGATGTTAAATGATCAATTAAATCAAGGTCGCAGGAAATCTTGTACCCGGTACTCATAAGGGCAAGAAAATCCTACTAAACAAGCGAAACTGAGTTTCTAAAACAAATGAAACAGTTAATTGCCTTAAAAGTAAAATTGGTAGTCCAAGAATGTAGGCATACCTTGCCGAGTCTCTATAGGACATAAGCAAGTTTTTCCCACTGAAATTAATATGATACTTACAGAATTAGCGAACTTTTGTGCTCTGAAAAAGAAAGCTAATTCCCTACCAATGTATGTATCATCATCTCTGACTAACGTGTAGGGGTGCGAGGTGTCAACTGGTGACGAGAACTGCTGCTGAGGTCCCAATTCAGCAACTAAAGTTCGTGCTAGAGGAACTATGGCCCTCTTTATCCTCCTATTGTCAGATTGCAGAAGATTAGGTGCACTTGACCCGGGGGCAGACCACAGTACCAGGGTACCAATATGATGATCTGTCGAAAATATGAGAAATATCCTAGGGACAAAAGATGGTAAACACGAGTAATAACACGGAGGGAGAGATGACCAATTAAGAGAATGACTGAGGCCTACAGTCACCACGTAATCCAAAGTTGTCTCACCTTCACCATATGCTACTCTCGGAATGCACAATACACACAGCCCCATCTAAAAATAAAATTGAATATGAAAAATAGTAAAAAGCTACGTTACCAACGCCAAATACGCTTACCATAAATTACTACTTGGCACCAGTACCTGAGTGAAGCTCCTAGGGCAGGCCCCCACTTAATGTGACGGTAGAGCGTTGGTGTTTGGCTTTTTCAAAAGCTAGGGGCAGGGCCTCGTCACATTAAAGAAAAAAAAAGAGAAAAAGCTGGAACTTTCGTCTGTGGTAAGGTAATGGGAAGACACACAAAACACAAGTAAATTTAACAACGAAATTTTAATTATGTTAGAAAAACAAGACATGAATAAAATTAAGCATAAAATATACAAGGCAAGTCAACAAACAAAATAATAAGAATAATCACTGGCAAATAAAAAGTTACATTAAGACAAGTGAGTAATAGCAAAATAAATAATAATGGAGCTGGAATATTGGCTTCGAGCTGCCACCTCCCTTAGTACACGAAAGCCAAGGCTTAGTCTACCAACGAGAGATGTCAACTGCAAGGTGCACTGGGATATTCTATTCTGGGCCACTGCAGCCCAGACATCAACTTGTGGCAGAGGGCGGATGGCAGGTGCGACGGGACACCAGCCAATCAGTGACAGGCAGGCAATGGACAAGCAGTTTGCCGGTGTGCTGGATACGTTTTGCTCTCTGGGCAAAACGTTTTGGAGATACTTGCTGGATATATCTTCTATATTATCTGTTGTTGTTACGTACTTTGAAGGGAAGAGCAGGCTCAATCTCTCTTGAAAGAGATTATCGACACAATACCTTTGCGCAGTTCTCTTAAATCCCTTAAATCCTCCTTGCCTATTGGAGCTATCTATAGATTTTCAAATACTAATATAGCCGCATTCTCAGATAACCTAAGGAATCTTATAAATAACAATCTCAACAAAAATCACATCATTCTAGGTGACGACTCCAATATTGACATGTAACAAAAAATTAGCCCTCAGATCGACTATTTCCTAAACAGTGGTCGACTGCTAGCAGCCTTGGAGTGAGGACATTACCGACCCTCCGTGGCTGTTGGGGTCGTTTGCCATTTTTGGTCGCTAGGTGGTGTGGGCGTCTCTGCCCCCCCCCCCCCCTGTGTTGCCTGCCTGGCTGCGTGTTGACATGGCAGTTCTGACATGGGGAGCCATCTTCCTCCTGTTCTGCGTGTAAACTCTGTGGGGCTGGAGTTTACGTGTAAGGCTGGATATCCAACCATTGAGTTGGTGATGTGTGACATGCTTCATATCCCGGTGGAGGCTATCTACGGAGTTGAGCTTGTTACTGCCCACCGGGTGGTTGTCAAGTTCGTGAGGGAGGAGGAGTACCGGGATTTCCTTTGTCGGTACGAGGGGCGTACGTTGCCGTTGCCGGATGATGCCGGCTCTGTGGCGATCTCGGACCGCAGTGGTGCCCTGACTTATGTCAGTGTCCACGGTGCACCCCTGGAGTTTCCTGAAGACCTCCTCCGGCGCAACTTCGGGAGGTATAGTGCAGTTGTCAGTATGCGAGTCAACACGCTTTCCTCGGGGAGATATGCTGGGCGGCGGACGAACATACCGTACCTTCGGTATGCGTCTGCGGTCGCATATTCCATCTTCTATCCGGCTGCTTAGTTATTACGTCCGGGTGTGTTATGCCTGGCAGCCCCGTACTTGTTTGTGTTGTGGCCCGCCGGGTGCTCCGAGACCCCTGCTGCTCCTGTCAACTTTTTAAGGGACGAGGATTTCCCGCCGCTCCCTCAGGGTGTGGATTCCAGAGGCGAGGAGGTGCGGGTCCCGTTCGCTGATGCTGCAGCCCCCTCGTGTCGCCCGCCGAGCCCCCGATGGTTGTTGTCCCTCCTCCGGGTGTTGCGGTGCTGTCGGATGGTGTACCTACTCCCATCCCCGTTCTCACTGTTCTCGAGGACCTTCCTGGTGCACCCTGTGAGGAGGCCCCGTCTTCTCCCGCGTCGAGCCCTGTGTCCGTGCCTCAGGTCCCAGTTGTGCTGGGTACTGGGGTGGATTCGGCGCTTCCTCCTGTCCCTGGCCTGGTACCCCATGTGGTTGAGGATGCTTCCGTTCTGCGTCGTGCTTCGGATCGGCCGGCTTGTGGTGCCCATGTCTCTGAGTCAGCCTCCGGGTCTGACTGTGCGGCCTGAGCCTAATTGATCCTGGCGTTCTTCTCCAGCGTGGGCCGATACTGGCGACTTCGGCGATTGTGGCCCTTCCGGCGGCGGAGGGGAGGCTCCCGGTGTGTTGCATACCACGGTGGTGGCAGAGGTGCATTTGCCTGAGGATGCTGGTGCCGGTGTTTCAGCCTCTGCTTCAGGTTTGGAGTCTGCGGTTCCTGCTTCTGGGGCATCGCCTGCATCGGATGGCTCCAGTTCCACGTGGGAGGTGGTTCCCCCTGCTGAGGTTCGTGGTGAGCGGGGATGCCTGGTGGTGATGTTGCGTAAAGATGCTCGCTCTGGGGGTTCTGCGACCCCTTCCTCGTTCCCAGTTTCCTCGGCAGCGGTCTTACCGCCTCTTCCGTCTCCGGCTGTCTCTTCCGTGTCTCCTGCGGACTCAGTGGAGATGCTACCGTCTCGTCGACCATCCCCTGCTCCTGTGCGTACAGCGGTCAGGCAGTCTCAACATCCCTCGTCTGCTTCTTCAGTGTCATCTGCTTCCTCCCAGAGCGTGGTTGGCGCTCCCCGGCCTCGTTATGCGACTTGCGTCAGTGACCTTAGGTTTTGGCCGTTGCCGCCTGATTTGGATGTTCCCGAGTTTGATACCTCATCGGCAGCGGGGGATAAAAAACCCCACTGACCTTGAGGATTTGGTTTGGGAGGCTTATAAGAAGTATCCTCGCGATTCTTTCCCTGAAAAGTACGCTTCTGCCTCTTGAGGACTGTGTTCCTCGCATAAGATTTCTTTGTATTTTGTGTATCCTTTTGTGTAGGGTGCGGGTGGGGTGTGTTCAGCTTCCCGGTTCCTGCGTGCTCCGGTCATTGTATGGCTTGTGTGTGGTTGTGCGGTTCCTGTGTGTCCGGTTGTAGATGTCGTGTGCGCTTGTTTATGTCATATTGCGTGCCCTCCAGGATGTTGGCATGTTCCAGCCAGGGTTCATGCTCTTATGTTTTGCCATTATGTTACGCCTCCTGTTTGTTATGGGAGGTCTGTTTCCTTTATTGTTATTATCTTTTTCATTGTATGTTTATCGTTTTGTGTTGGTGCCTCTCCATCTGTGTTTGAGGAGTTGGTAGGCTTGTTATGTGTACGTCATGTTCTGGTGTTTCCCCTATGCTTATTTTCAGCTGTGTTTATCTTTTTGTTGTGTTTTGTGTATGCACTTTGTGTTTGTGGACAGCCCTTCTGGCTGATCATCTCTTGATTTGTTCCTTTGTCTGTATATTTGTGTGTTTTGTACTTTGTGCTTGTGTTCTTATGTTCTATTTGTTTATGCTTTTATTGTAACTTATCCGCATGCTTGCATGTAAAAATAAAAAAAAATAAAAAAATCCTAAACAGCATAAACTCCTGTATGCTAATTCCCACAATCACCAAACCCAACCGAACCACTCAAACATCCGCTATTACCTTGGATCACTTATGGACTAACATAACACCTCCCCTTTCACCTGGTATAATCACTGACAGAACAATTGACCACTATCCTACCTTCCTCATAGCAAACGTGGACATGACATCACCAGATAACATAAAACTTGCCTTCAGACTACACAGTGAAGTGTCAATAGGCAATCTCACATATGCACCTCAATATTAACTGGGAATCTGAATTCATTAATACCCAAGATATAAATTCATTTGCTAACTTCTTCCTTTCCACAACTCTAATCCTCTACAACACTCATTGTCCTCTCCACCCCAAGGAAGTAACTGGCAAAAGATCAAACCAATTCCTGATTTACAGGTGACACTCAAAGCAGTCAACAAGAAACATGAATATGAAAAAAAACTTAGGATTTGGCCTAGTTACAAAGGAAGTACTCAAGACACTCGTCAATGCTTACTAGCATATTAATAAAAGCAAAACTTTCCTATTATGAGAGTAGATTCAAAGAAGCAAAAGGCAACATGGAAAGCCATATCTAACATCCTACGATCTAAACGACAATCACATAACCAGATAAAACTCCCCAAGGATGGTCATACACCGGCAACAGACTTAGAAACTAACTGAATTTTATAGCTTCTTTTATCAGTTGGTGATGACCTTGCCAGAAAGATCCCACAGACTCAGACATGTTACTACATCTCTTACAGGCAGCTATCCAAACTTCTTTCGACAGTCAGCCCGACAGATGTTGTGTCCATCATTCACACTAAAAACAAAGCTGGGAACATTAGTGAAATACAACCTATGGTACACAAGCGTGCCTCCCATGCCCTTACGCCACCCATAGCTCTACTTTTCAACAAATCTATAGTGTCATATCTCTTCTGGTATCCATAAAAATCGTGAATAACGCCAGTTCATAAAGTAGGCAATCAGACAGACAAACAGTTAGATATCAATTTCAAGTTTACGTATAATATCAAAAATATTTAAAAAATTATGTACAAACATCTCTACTCTTAACTCGTAAAATTCAACATACTAAGTCTGTCAGTTTGGGTTCCGCTACCAAAAGGAGTACCAACGACGTAATTATTAGTCTGCTTGATATAATTTACTCTGCCCTTGACAAAAATGAGTTTCCGATCTCAGGTCAATGAAGATCAGGTATCTTCATTGACCCGAGAAAGGCCTTTGATGCTGTTATCCATAACTACCCCTTACTTAAACTCTTCCATTGTGGAATCCGAGGCCTTGTCCTGAACAATATTCGATCGTATCTTAGTGACAGACACCAATATGTAGCCATCAATGATATAACCTTTCCCACTCTACCAATAACTATCTTTTTGCTGCCACAGGGCAGCATCCTAGGACCTCTCTTGTTTCTTACAAATATCAATGATCTTTACACACACAAATCACAATAGCGTGATGCATCAAATGAACAAATCCTCGTCACGGCCCTTGTGGATTTGTTCATCAATGATCTGCCTAATGTGTCTAACATTCTTAAACCAATATTATTTGCTGACGATACTACCTTCATCTACTCAGACCACACATTAAATAATGTTATATATAATGAATCAAACAAAATTCCATTTATGGATATCAACCAACAAACTCACTAAACCTGTGAGAGTTTATACCTACTTCATCTTATTTGGAAGCAAATCAACAAATACAATTCAGCTTCAGATTGAAAATGTTAGCATCAGCAATAAAAATGATTGAAAGTTCCTCGGCTTATACTTAGACAAGA
>NW_025568925.1:0-20261 GCF_020424385.1 Procambarus clarkii
GGCATCAAATAATCTACTTAAACTCTAACAGCCATTTGTTCGACCATTCCTGCAGCTTGTCCAGGTCTTCTTGAAGCCTCAAGCTGTCCTCCTCTGTCTAAATCCTTCTCATATGTGTGTGTGTGTGTGTGTGTGTGTGTGTGTGTGTGTGTGTGTGTGTGTGTGTGTGTGTGTGTGTGTGTGTGTGTGTGTGTGTGTGTGTGTTTGAGAGAGAGAGTGTGTACTCAAAGAGTTGTACTCACCTAGTTGTGTTTGTGGGGGTTGAGCTCTGGTCCTTTGTTCCTGCCTCTTAAATGTCAATCAACTGGTGTACCGATTCCTGAGCATACTAGGCTGTATTATATCTACATTTGAAACTATGTATGGCGTCAGCCTCCACCACATCACTGCATTATGCAGCCCATCTGTTAGCTACTCTGACACGGAAAAGGTTCTTTCTAATGTCCCTGTGGCATTTGGGTATGCAGTTTCCACCTGTGTCTCCTTGTTGGCATACCAGACTTTCCAGACATAGTGTGTATGTGTGTGTGTGTGTGTGTGTGTGTTTGCATTCACCTAGTTGTGCTTGCAGGGATTGACCTCTGCTCTGTCGGCCCGTCTCTCAACTGTCAGTCAGTCAACTGGTAGTAACTACTAGCTAACTAGTTTTTTCCCACACACGCGCACACACACACACACACACACACACACACACACACACACACACACACACACACACACACACACACACACACACACACACACACACACACACACACACACACCAGGAAGCAGTCCGTACCAGCTGTTTAACTCCCAGGTGCCCATTTCCTGCTATATCTTGAGGTTATCTTAAGATGATTTCGCGGCTTTTTAGTGTCCCCGCGGCCCGGTCCTCGACCAGGCCTCCACCCCCAGGAAGCAGCCCGTGACAGCTGACTAACACCCAGGTACCTATATTTACTGCTAGGTAACAGGGGCATAGGGTGAAAGAAACTCGGCCCATTGTTTCTCGCCGGCGCCTGGGATCGAACCCAGGTCCACAGGATCACAAGTCCAGCGTGCTGTCCGCTCGGCCGACCGGCTCGACCGGCCGACCGGCGACCGGCTAGGTAACAGGCGAAGCAGGGTGAAAGGATCTCTGCTCATTGGTCTCTGCCTAGTCCGTGAATCGAACCCAGGCCACAGGATTACTAGTCCTGCGCGCTATTCACTCAGCTATCAGACGGGGCTGAATGTGTGTGGGTGTATGTGCGTGTGTGTGTTTGTGTACTCACCTAGCTACGCTTGCTGGGTTTGAGCTTTGGCTCTTTGATCCCGTGTCTCAACTGTCAATCATCTGGTGTACAGATTCTTGAGCCTACTGGGCTTTATCATGTCTACTTTTGAAACTGATGTGTATATGGAGCCAGCCTCCACCATATCACTGCTTAATGCATTCCATTTGTTAACTAACCTGACACTGAAAAAAATCTTTTTAATATTTCTGTCTCATTTTGTTACTAAGTTTCCATCTGTGTCCCCTTGTTCGTGTTCCACCCATGTTTAAGTGTTTGTTTTTGTCCACACTGTCAATTCCCCTGAGAATTTAGTAGGTAGTTATCATGTCTTCCCCTTACTCTTCTGTTTTCCAAGGATGTAAGGTTTAGCTCCCTTAGCCTTTCCTCATAGCTCACAACTCACAGTTCCGGTGGCATACCTCTAAATCTTCTCTAACTTCGCGCGCGTGTGTGTGTGTGTGTGTGTATGTGTGTGTGTGTATTCACCACATTGCGCTTGCGGGAGTTGAGGTCTGCTCTTTTGGCCTGCCTCTCAACTGTTACTACTATTTTTTCCACACATCCCCCCCTTTCCAGGAAACAACCCGTAATAGCTGTCTAACTCCCAGGTACCCATTTACTGCTAGGTAACAGAGGCATCAGGGTGAAAGAGACTCTGCCCATTTCTAATCTGCCTAGTCTGTGGAATCGAACCCAGACCACATTATCACGAGTCCCGCGTGCTGTCCCCTCAGATACCAGACCGCTGGTCTGTGTGTGTACTCACCTATTTGTGTTTCCGGGGTTGAGCTCTGGCCCTTTGGTCCAGCCTCTCAACCGTCAATCAACTGGGTTTACAGGTTCCCGAACCTACTGGGTTCTATCATATCTACACTTGAAACTGTGTATGGAGTCTGCCTCCACCACATCACTTCCTAATGCATTCCATTTCTTAACCATGCTGACACTAAAAAAGTTCTTTCTAATATCTTTGTGGCTTATTTGGGCACGTAATTTCCACCTGTGTTCCCTAGTGCGTGTGTCCCTTGTGTTAAATAGCATGTCCCTATTTACCCTATCAATTTCATCGAGAATCCTGTATGTGGTGATTATGTCCCCCTCTAACTCTTCTGTCTTCCAGCGATGTGAGGTTCAACTCCCGTAGTCTCTCCTTGTAGCTCATACATCTTAGCTCGGGTACTAGTCTGGTGGCAAACCTTTGAACCTTCTCCAGTTTAACCTTATGCTTGACTTATGTAGTATTCAAAGTTCTGAATGATTCCTTACACAAGTTTCTAAATGCCGTTCTTAAGTTGGCCAACCTGGCGTATGCTGCTGATATTATCTTCTTGATATGGGGACTTCAGGGGACAGGTCTTGCGTAATATCAACCCCCAAGTCTCTCTCTCTCTCTGACTCTTGAAGAATTTCATCTGCCAAATGATACCTTGTATCTGGTCTCCTGCTCCCTACACCTATGTTCATTACAGTACATTTGCTTTGGTTAAACTCTAACAACCATTTGTTCGACCATTCCTTCAGTATGTCTAGGTCTTCTTGAAGCCTCAAGCAGTCCTCCTCTGTCTTAACCCTTCTCATAATTTTGGTATCGTCAGCAAACATTGAGAGGAATGAGTCTATACCCTCCTGGAGATTATTTACGTATATAAGAAACAGGATAGGCCCGAGTATAGAGTCCTGTGGGACTCCATTGGTGACTTCACGCCAATCTGAGGTCTCACTTCTCACTGTAACTCTCTGCTTCCTATTGCTTATGTACTCCCTTATACACTGGAGCACCTTACCAGTCACTCCTGCCTGTCTCGCCAGCTTATGTAGCAGCCTCTTATGGGGTACTGTGTCAAAGGCTTTCCGACAGTCCAAAAAAATGCAGTCCGCCCAGCCTTCTCTTTCTTGCTTAATCTTTGTCACCTGGTCATAGAATTCTATTGAGCATGTAAGACGATTTGTCACGAAGTCCCTTCTCTTCAGATGTGTTACTAGGTTTTCTCACGATCTTCTCCATCACCTTGCATGGTATACAAGTCAAGGACACTGACCTGTAGTTCAGTGCCTCTTGTCTGTCACCCATTTTGTATATTGGGACCACATTAGGTGTCTTCCATATTTCTGGCAGGTCTCCCGTCTCCAGTGACCTACTATACACTATGGAGAGTGGCAAGCAAAGTGCCTCTGCACACTCTTTCAATACCCATGGTGAGATCCCATCTGGACCAACAGCCTTTCTCACATACAGATCAAACAGGTGTCTCTTGAATTCATCTCTCGTAATTTCGAATCCTTCCAAGGTCACCTGGTTTACTGCCCCCTCTCCTAGCGCAGTGACCTCACTTTGTTCTATTGTGAAGACCTCCTGGAACCTCTTGTTGAGTTCTTCACACACCTCTTTGTCCTTCTCTGTATACCTGTCTTTGCCTGTTCTAGGTTTCATTACATGTTCTTTCACTGTTATTTTCCTCTTGATGTAACTGTAGAATAGCTTGGGTTCGGTCTTGACTTTGCTTGCTATATCATTTTCATAATTTTTCTCTGCTTCTCTTCTCACGCTAACATACACATTCCTAGTTTTCTTGGATCTTTCTTTGCTTTTTGGTGTTTTGTTTTTTCGGAACTTCCTCCACGAATTTTGTTCAGTTTCTTTGCTTCCATGCATGCCCTATTAAACCATGGATTCTTCTTCTGCTTCTCGGATTTTTCCTTTTGGGCCGGGATGAACCTGTTTACTGCCTCCTGACACTTTTGGGTGACATAGTCCATCATGTCTTGTACAGCGGTCCCTTGATGTGTTGGCTTAGAAAGTCTCTTGTTGCCACGTCCATCACCTTAGATACCCATATATCTGGTCCTCCATGTGGGTCTCTGTTCTCCCAATCTATCATCCTGTGGTCAAAGTCTCCCACTCTATCATCCTGTGGTCAAAGTCTCCCATGATTAGTTTTCCAGATCCTTTCCTGCTAGCAACAGAAGCTGCTCTCTCTTTATTATGTTAATGGTGGCATGTTGTTTCTATCGTATTCCTGTCTGGGTCTTCTCTCATTTGGTGGTGGGCTATATATGACTACGACTGTAATTTTTTGTCCTCCAGTTGCTATAATATGTGTTATGTAGTCACTGAAATCTTCTCAACCCTGAATAACCATATCCTCAAAACCCTAGCCTTTTCTTTCCAGCAGATCTACATCACCACCTCCTCTTCCTTCTCTCTCTTTCCTTACAACACTGTAGTCCTTTGGGAACACGGCATTTGTTATGGTTTTTGTTTGCTTTGTTTCTGTGAGTGCTATTATGTCTGGGGTTTCGTCTAGTACCCATTCTCCAAGGTCATTTGCTTTATTTGTCATCCCATGTATGTTAGTTTACATTGCCTTGAGGCTCACTTTCTTCTGTCCCTTCTCATATCCTCTTCTTAGTGAGTGCTCTGTTGATGGGGGAAGCTGTTCCATTGGTGTGAGGATTTGCGGTGGATAAAAGGGTCTCAGAGGATTCTGGGGTGAGGGGTGGGGGTCAAGCGAATGGGGGACAGGAAGGGTATGGGATGAAGGGGAGGGAGGACAGGAATCAAAAGGGGTGATGGGGGACATGGTGGGAGGAGGGGAGGGGTAGCAGGGTTGGAATGGGGTGAGGGAAAGTTGGCTGAGAATTTGAGTGGGGGCAGGAATGGTTTGGGGTATGGGGAGGTTTCTATGCAGAGGAGAGTGGTGGACTTGCCCTCCTTTCAGGTGTTATTCGGTTGCTGGTTGTGGATTCCCTCTTTACCTCTGGGGATGTTGTGTTGGGGGCTGTGATTTCTTGGTTTTCTCTTCTCGTCCTGCGCTTCTTTCTTGCTTCTGCTGCCATGGCTGTCTCCTCCCTCGTCATGTCCCTCTGAAGGAATACTTTTCTGGAGGGAGCTCCTATGGCTCCCCGGAGCTATCCAGGCTGATATGCTAATGTAAGACTTTGGCATCAGTCATGTGTATGGAGTTCTTAGGGCCTAACGGGTACCACAGCCAGAACCTTGCCCTCTCAGAGAGGCAGGGGGAGCAATGGCCTATTGAAGCCTCCGTGTAGTTGGAAGCATTTTATGTCTGCCATCAACCGGATCAGGCACCCAGAAAAGGTAAGCATCCCAAAACAAACCCCTATTCTGGTGAAAATATTGCTACCAAAATCCAACCAAATGAATAGAACTCCCCCAACAGAAACGAGCAAACTAGTGTGACGTCACCCACTGCCGCCATCTGTGCAGTTTCTCCCTCCCCAGGAGGGGGAAGGGGGAGCCCCAGATCTATCGCGCCGGCGACCCACACCCCAGTTCTTGAGGCTGATGTTATAGGCAGCGGTTATGTGCTCTGGCTCCAGACTTTTACGGCGCTGTGCCTTGAGTGTGGCGGTTGTTCTCCAGGGGTGTGAGAGCCAGGAGTCACTCCTCAGTATTTGGGCTGCATTTTGCTGGTGACTCAATTTACCCAATCTGTAGTAATATTTTCGGTTACAGGCTGCACAAGCGTTGCATTCTAGGTTCCCTTTGTTGCAACGTGCTCGGTTGGTTGCTTGTTGGAAATTTCTAACACTGATACATCTCTATTGTATCACAATACACTACTATTATATATTAACCTCAATATCAATTAACCTTACTAACTGTAATACTAACATAAATTAATATTTCTTTATCTGCGCATTAATTGCTGAAATTCTCACGACATCGAAAGACAGGATTGTGTCAGATAATGTCTATCTAGACATATTTATTACCAATATGTTAGAGAATTGAATATGGTTCTCTACTCTTATCAGTATTCTGTATAATAATTAATTACTGATAATATAACTCCTAATGATCCAATAACCAAGAGTTATAAATTAAGATTATCACTAAATAACAGTTTTATCTGTTATATACGAATGCCATGGAAATATTTCCCATTTCTCGTTAATAAGGAAACGGTGTTTAATCAACACTATCTAGCGAGAATATAAAACAATATAGTTCCCTACAATTGCAACCCTATTCTTATAAAGCATTACTTCAGTAATTACACGGAAAAGAATTCTCCGTGATTACTAAATTCTATTGTGAATGCGAGGAGGGGGTTAAGGGACGCTAGCAGTGAGCCGCCATTATTCCTCGTGTCTGACTGGCGATTAGGAAGGGAAGCGCGTGGTGGTGGTGTGACTGAAGATTTTCCATCATTAATTATGTTGCAACTCCACCAATAGTCACCAATAGTAGTAGGGATGGCGCCGCACAGGGGATTTTTTTTTTTCTGGGAAAAAATCCCCTGTGTGAGCCATGGTTTTCAGGTCCAAAGGAGAAAAAATCCCCTGTGTGAGCCAGGGTTTTCAGGTTCCAAAATCCCCTGTGTGAGCCATGGTTTTCAGGTCCAAAATCCCGTGTGTGAGCCAGGGTTTTCAGGTAAATTTTGTCAGTCACCGATTTTAGAAGTAAGGATTTCTTATGATGAAAATAATTTCTGAGACATAGAAGTTTGTTAAGGGCTTATGGGAGAAATTCAAATATCATGTGTAGCGCTTTAGGGTTTCCAGGAGAACTCTACGGACATATTTTACCTGTTTTCAACTTACCAAAATCGTCTATGTAAGCCATAGTTTTTCAGGTAAATTTAGAAAATCCCGTGTGTGAGCCAGGGTTTTCAGGTCTCGTACCTCACATCACCTCCCTCCCCCCTTACCTCGCAATCTCTCGCGTCACCTTTATTTACCTTACGCCCGGCCAGCCAGACGCTGCATACAGGTTACCTCTTATCTTATCTTATCTTCTCCATAATAATATCTGGACCGTCCCTCCACTCTCTCTCTCTCTCTCTCTCTCTCTCTCTCTCTCTCCTTTCATTCAGTTCAGCTATTTTCCAACATCGTATGTTTTGCTCCTTTTCATTAAGCAAGTCAGTTTTACACAAATAAATCGTGTTAGTAAGCACGTTCTAGCTCACGTTCCCCCGCCTTAGTCCCCTGTCGTATAATGAATACTATCATTCCAATCCCTCTAAAATTTAAAAATAATCATATTTCAAACGTATTTCAATACAGTAATTTAGTTACCGAGCTCCAGCGCTTGTCCTCCGCCTTAGCTCTCTCTCGTATCTTCGTTAGTAACAGTCCAAAATCCCTGAGATTTTTACCCTCTGTATTTCAGACATAGTTTAGTAAATGCAAACAGTTATCGAGCTCCAGCTCTCGTCCCCCACCTTAGTTCATTTATACAAGATCGTTAGTAACAGTCCAATTTCCCTGAAATTTTATCCCTCTGTATTTCAGACACAGTAAATAAGATCAAGTCCATTACCGAGCTCCAGCTCTCGTACTCCACCTTACTCCCCTCGCGTTTCTTCAGTAATATCCTATCAAATTCCCTGAAATTTATACTCTCTGTATTTCGGACATAGTAAATAGGATCCAAACAATTATCAAACTCTAACTCTTGTCCACCGCCTTAGTTCATTTATACAAGATCGTTAGTAACAGACCAATTTCCCCGAAATTTAAAGCAGACATACTCGTCCAGCTCTCGTCTCCACCTTAGTTCTCTTTCGTATCTTTGTAAATAACCCATCAATTTCCCTGAAATTTTTACCCTCTGTATTTCAGACATAGTAAATATGAAGTAAACAAATATAAAACTCTAGCTCTTGTCCTCTGTCCAAGTTCACTCATGTAAACTCATTACTATCAGTCCAAATCCCCCTGAGATTTAAACACCCAACTACATTTTCAGACATAGTAAATAAAAACCAGTTCAGTTATCAAGTTTCAACTCTTGTCCCCCCAGCTTAGTTCATTTTGTACAAGTTCTTTATTTTCCAACTAAATCACCCTAAGATTTAAGATCACCTTATTTTCTAACGTAGTAAAATTAATCTGGACATTAACCAAGCTCCATTTCCTCATCCTTAGATCATCAGACATAAATATATTCGATCAAGTCCGTCTCCAGCTTAACTCTTATCCGAGTACTCACATAACCCCAACCTGTGTAATTATCTTTCACCCCCTCCCACCTTCCTCCATCTCATCTCACCTTACCCTTTCCCTCCCTTACCTTCTCATCCCCAACTTATCCAAACCTTCAATAATCGTACTGTATTTGCATATTTTCTCTATATTCACTGTGTTCTTCGTATTCTCATCCATGTTCACTCCATGTTCTTCAAATGTTCACAGTCCCATTCAGTTCATATTTTCACAAGTATCTCCATTTTTTCTGTAATCTTTCTCTTAGTCTCATTATGTTCTCTACAAATTCTAGTCATATTTTCTATGTTTTCATGTTCATCACATGTTCTCTTTACAACTTTTATACTCAATATTCATGCTAACTTCCATATTTTGTGTTTCTTTGTCAATATTCATGTTCCTCTACAAGTTCATGTTCCTCACAAGATCACTTCGTTTTTCACCTTCACTTACATGTTTTCTACATTCTTTGTCATATTCTCCATGTTCTTCACAAGTCCATTGTTCATTCTTTGTATTCCCTATTCTCCTTATCATGTTTTCATGTTCTCTGTAAGTTCATATTCCCAGCATGTTCACTGTATTCATCAACTTTTCTTACATGTGTTCTTTGCCATGTTCCCCATATGTTCCCTGGGTTTTTCCCCTTACATGTTATTTAACGTTCCTTAACTAAAAAATCTTTCGCCAATCAACTAAAAACATAGTCACTTTCGTCATTTCTCAACTAAACTTATTATCCAGTCAACTAAAAATAGTCAGAAATAGCCTCGTTCAACACTGTTCTTAACTAAACAACCTTTCTCTTAGCTAAAAATTGTCAAAGGAAACTTCTTTCAGCACTTTCTTAACAGCCGCTATGTTTCATCAAGTAAGAAAAAATTGTCAAAGGAAACTTTCCAAAACTGTTCATAACTAGCTTTTATCCATCGTCAATCAACTAAAAATAATAACTTTCATCATTTCTTAACTAAACTTATTCCCCAGTCATCAGAAAATAACCGTGTTCTTCATGTTTCATTGTCATTTCATAACTAAAATTATCCATCAATCAACAGAAAAAGCCATGTTCATCATGTTTTTGTCTTTTTGCTTAACTAAAATTATGTTTTGTCAAGTAAGAAAAAATAACCAAAGATATCTTTCATCGCTGTTCTTAACTGACATTTATACTTTGTGGAGCACTAAAATAGTCACTGTCATCATGTTTTGTCTTTTTCCATAACTAAAGTATTCATCAGTCAACTAAAAAATAGTTACTTCATCATGTTTCCTTGTCATTTCTTAACTGAAATATCACTTTCCTCATTTAAAATAGTCATGTGTAGCCTCTTTCCAACACTGTTCTTAACTAAAGTAACCTTTCACTTCGCTAGAATAGTCATATTCATCGTTGTTCCTAACTAAAATTATATGTCGTTAAGTAAGAAATATAGTCAAAGACACTCTTCGAGACATCAAGGACTTACTCAAAGACATCAAAGTTGCACTCAAAGACATCCTTTGAGACATCAAAGACATCCTTTAAGACTTCAATGGGACTCTTCGAGATATCAAAAGACACTCTCAAACACTCAAAAATTTACTTGCATCCTCAAAGTTATTCTCAGAGGCATAAAAGTCATTCTCAGAGCTATCAAAATTATTCTCGATGTCATCAAAAAGTATTTTCTCGTTCATCAAAGTTAATCTCAGAGTTAACAAAGGTAATCTCTAACTCACTCTCGTACATCAAAGTTGTTTAAAAGACATCAAAGTTAATCTCAGAGTTATCCAAAGATATTCTCATGTCCACAAAAGTTATTCTGAGCTATCAAAGTTAATCTCAAACATCTCCGTTCATAAAAGTTATTCTCTAAGAGCTATCAAAAGTTATTCTCAGTCATCAAAGTTATTAGAAGATATGTCAAAGTTAATCTAAGACATCATCTTTCATCAAAGATATTCTCTCTAAGCCATCAATGTTCTTCTCTAAGACATAAAAGTTATTCTCTATGTCATCAAAAAGTTATTCTCTGAGCTAACCAAATACTACTCATGTTCTCAAAGACATTCTCAAAGTCATCAAAGTTTTTCTAAGAGCTATCAAACTTGTTCTCAAAGTCATCAAAGTTATTCACAGAGTCATCAAAGTTATTCTGTAACTCACTTTTGTTCATTAAAGTTAATTTCTATGTTATAAAAGTTATTCTCAGAGACATCTAAAGTTAATCTTGCTCATCAAAGTTGTTCTCTAAGACATAAAAGTTATTCTCAGAGACATCTAAAGTTAATCTTGCTCATCAAAGTTGTTCTCTAAGACATAAAAGTTATTCTCAGAGACATCTAAAGTTAATCTTGCTCATCAAAGTTGTTCTCTAAGACATAAAAGTTATTCTCAGAGTCATCAAAAGTTGTTCTCTAAGACATCAATGTTGCTATCTAAGACATCAAAGATGTTCTCTAAATCATAAAAGTTAATCTTTAAGTCACCTTCGTTCATCAGAGAAACTTTCCAATCCATATTCGTTGACCAAAGTTATTCTCAGAGTCATCAAAGTGATCTCTAATTCACCTTCGTTCTCCAAAAGTTGTTCTCTAAGACACCTTCGTTCATCAAAAAAACTCTCCTTCTTCCATCATGTTATTCTTTAAGACATCTTCAGTCATAAAATTTCTGTCCAAAATGTAACTAGTTCAGCTTTTCATACCAAACCTGCATTTCTGTTAAAATATATTTTCGCAGTCACTTTACCCTAAAACTGTTCTCTGAACTATCCTAACTTAACTTACCTTACCTTACCTATCTTACCTAACTTTACCTATCCTAACTTAACTTAACCTAACTTACCTATCTTACCTATCTTACCTAACTTTACCTATCTTACCTAACTTAACCTGCATAACCTAACTTACCTTACCTTACCTATCTTACCTAACTTTACCTATCTTACCTAACTTTACCTATCTTACCTAACTTACCTACATTACCTAACTTACCTGCTAAACCTAACTTTACCTATCTTAACATGACTTACCTTACATTATCTATCTTACTTAACTTAACCTGCTCAACCTAACTTTACCTATCCTAACATAACTTACCTACATTACATAACTTAACCTGCATAACTTAACCTGCTTAACTTAACTTACCTAACTTATCCTGCTTAACCTAACTTACCTACATTACCTAACTTAACCTGCATAACCTAACCTGCTTAACTTACCTAACTTATCCTGCTTAACCTAACTTACCTACATTACCTAACTTAACCTGCTTAACCTAACCTAACCTAACCTAACCTAACCTAACTTACCTAACTTAACCTAACTTACCTACATTACCTAACTTAACCTGTTTAACCTAACTTTACCTATCCTAACTTAAGTTACCTAACTCAACTTAACCTGCTTAACCTAACTTACCTACATTACCTAACTTAACCTGCTTAACCTAACTTTACCTATCCTAACTTAACTTAACCTAACTTACCTAACTTAACCTAACTTACCTACATTACCTAACTTAACCTGTTTAACCAAACTTTACCTATCCTAACTTATGTTACCTAATTTACCTAACTTAACCTAACTCACCTACATTACCTAACTTAACCTGTTTAACCTAACTTTACCTATCCTAACTTATGTTACCTAATTTACCTAACTTAACCTAACTTACTTAACTTAACCTAACTTAACATACCTACATTACCTAACTTACCTTACCTTACCTAACTTTACCTGCTTATCCTAACTTACATAACTTAACCTAACTTACATAACTTAACCTAACTTACATAACTTAACCTAACTTACATAACTTAACCTGCTTAACCTAACTTACATAACTTAACCTAACTTACCTAACTTAACCTAACTTACCTTACCTTACCTAACTTAACCTGCTTAACCTAACTTACCCTACCTTACTTAACTTATATAACTTATCTTACCTATCCTAGCCTAACCTAACTTGCTTTACCTAACTTAATCTTACATTCCCAAACTGATGTATCCTAACTTATCTAGTCCAACCAGACATGATCTAACTTACATAAGTATTCCTTCTTGTCTTTGTGTTTCGTCAATCATTATCTCATATTCATTTACTCATTTCATTAGTTAATTTCTCAAATGGTCACTTATGCATTTCAAGTGTTATTTGTTTAAGATTGGGTGTTTAACCATTTCAAAGGATTTTTGTTATATATGGGCATTTACTCATTTCAAGGGATAATTTCTCAAATGGACGTCTTTGCATTTCAAGTGTTATTTGTTTAAGATTGAGTGTTTAATCATTTCAAAGGATTTTTGTTATATATGGGAATTTATTTCAAGGGTTATTTTCTCAAATGGTCATTTTTGCAGATCAAGGGTTATTTGTTAAAGTTCATCAAGTTGCTCATAAGTTGTATTTACTAGGTTCTATCATATGTTCTTATTCCCCAACCCCTTAACCTAACCTTTCAGATGTAGTTTATTGTGTTTTTTGACATATTTGTTGAATATATTATCCTTTTCCTAACCTTTCAGATGTAGTTTATTGTGTTTTTTGATGTATTTGTTGAATATATTATCCTTTTCCTAACCTTTCAGATGTAGTTTTGTTTCTCCTTTTTGTATATTTTTACCCAAACCTTCTTTCCTTCTTTTACTTTGTTTTCACATATAAGTTCATTCTTTATCATAGTAATAATAAAAATTACAATAGTAAAGAATCAGATCTACTAAGACTCCGTGGTGTAGCGAGCAGTCTCCGTGGTGTAGTGGTAAGACACTCGCCTGGCGTTCCGCGAGCGCTATGTCATGGGTTCGTATCCTGGCCGGGGAGGATTTACTGGGCGCAATTCCTTAACTGTAACCTCTGTTTAACGCAACAGTAAAATGTGTACTTGGATGAAAAAACGATTCTTCGCGGCAGGGGATCGTATTCCAGGGACCATAGGATTAAGGACTTGCCCGAAACGCTACGCGTACTAGTGGCTGTACAAGAATGTAACAACTCTTGTATATATCTTAAAAAAAAAAAAAAAAAAAAAAAAAAAAAAAAAAAAAAAAAAGACTTGAAATTGAGAAAAACAAGAGAGCAAGTGAGTGAGAGCATGAAAAGAGGAGAAAAGAGTGAGAGAGAGGGGGAGGAAGAGCATGGGACCAAAGAAGAGAGAATGAGAGAGAGAGTGTGGGCATGGGGGGACTAAGACTTGAATTTGAGAAAAAAGAAAATAAGAGAATGAGAGAGAGTGAGTGAAGGGGGAGAGAATGAGGACGATAGAGAGAAAAAGGGGGGATAGAAGGAGGGAGATAAAGAGAAAGGGGGATAGAAGGAGTAGGAGAAACAAAGTAAAAGAAGGAAAGAAAGTTTGGGTAAAATATACAAAAAGGAGAAACAAAACTACATCTGAAAGGTTAGGAAAAGGATAATATATTCAACAAATACGTCAAAAAACACAATAAACTGCATCTGAAAGGTTAGGAAAAGGATAATATATTCAACAAATATGTCAAAAAACACAATAAACTACATCTGAAAGGTTAGGTTAAAGGGTTGGGGAATAAGAACATAAGATAGAACCTACTAAATACACTAAGATTACAAGAGGTTAGGTTAAGGGGTTGGGGAATAAGAACATATGATAGAACCTAGTAAATACAACTTATGAGCAACTTGATGAACTTTAACAAATAACCCTTGATCTGCAAAAATGACCATTTGAGAAAATAACCCTTGAAATAAATTCCCATATATAACAAAAATCCTTTGAAATGGTTAAACACTCAATCTTAAACAAATAACACTTGAAATGCAAAAACGTCCATTTGAGAAATTATCCCTTGAAATGAGTAAATGCCCATATATAACAAAAATCCTTTGAAATGGTTAAACACCCAATCTTAAACAAATAACACTTGAAATGCATAAGTGACCATTTGAGAAATTAACTAATGAAATGAGTAAATGAATATGAGACAATGATTGACGAAACACAAAGACAAGAAGGAATACTTATGTAAGTTAGATCATGTCTGGTTGGACTAGATAAGTTAGGATACATCAGTTTGGGAATGTAAGATTAAGTTAGGTAAAGCAAGTTAGGTTAGGCTAGGATAGGTAAGATAAGTTATATAAGCTAAGTAAGGTAGGGTAAGTTAGGTTAAGCAGGTTAAGTTAGGTAAGGTAAGGTAAGTTAGGTTAAGTTAGGTAAGTTAGGTTAAGTTATGTAAGTTAGGTTAAGCAGGTTAAGTTATGTAAGTTAGGTTAAGTTATGTAAGTTAGGTTAAGTTATGTAAGTTAGGATAAGCAGGTTAAGTTAGGTAAGGTAAGGTAAGTTAGGTAATGTAGGTATGTTAAGTTAGGTTAAGTTAAGTAAGTTAGGTTAAGTTAGGTAAATTAGGTAACATAAGTTAGGATAGGTAAAGTTAGGTTAAACAGGTTAAGTTAGGTAATGTAGGTAAGTTAGGTTAAGTTAGGTAAATTAGGTAACATAAGTTAGGATAGGTAAAGTTAGGTTAAACAGGTTAAGTTAGGTAATGTAGGTAAGTTAGGTAAGTTAGGTTAAGTTAAGTTAGGATAGGTAAAGTTAGGTTAAGCAGGTTAAGTTAGGTAATGTAGGTAAGTTAGGTTAAGCAGGTTAAGTTAAGTTAGGTAACTTAAGTTATGATAGGTAAAGTTAGGTTAAACAGGTTAAGTTAGGTAATGTAGGTAAGTTAGGTTAAGTTAGGTAAGTTAGGTTAGGTTAGGTTAGGTTAAGCAGGTTAAGTTAGGTAATGTAGGTAAGTTAGGTTAAGCAGGATAAGTTAGGTAAGTTAAGCAGGATAAGTTAGGTAAGTTAAGCAGGTTAGGTTATGCAGGTTAAGTTAGGTAATGTAGGTAAGTTAGGTTAAGCAGGATAAGTCAGGTAAGTTAAGTTAAGCAGGTTAAGTTATGCAGGTTAAGTTATGTAATGTAGGTAAGTTATGTTAGGATAGGTAAAGTTAGGTTGAGCAGGTTAAGTTAAGTAAGATAGATAATGTAAGGTAAGTCATGTTAAGATAGGTAAAGTTAGGTTTAGCAGGTAAGTTAGGTAATGTAGGTAAGTTAGGTAAGATAGGTAAAGTTAGGTAAGATAGGTAAAGTTAGGTAAGATAGGTAAGGTAAGGTAAGTTAGGTTATGCAGGTTAAGTTAGGTAAGATAGGTAAAGTTAGTAAGATAGGTAAGATAGGTAAGTTAGGTTAAGTTAAGTTAGGATAGGTAAAGTTAGGTAAGATAGGTAAGGTAAGGTAAGTTAAGTTAGGATAGTTCAGAGAACAGTTTTAGGGTAAAGTGACTGCGAAAATATATTTTAACAGAAATGCAGGTTTGGTATGAAAAGCTGAACTAGTTACATTTTGGAGAGAAATTTTATGACTGAAGATGTCTTAAAGAATAACATGATGGAAGAAGGAGAGTTTCTTTGATGAACGAAGGTGTCTTACAGAACAACTTTTGGAGAACGAAGGTGAATTAGAGATCACTTTGATGACTGAGAATAACTTTGGTCAACGAATATGGATTGGAAAGTTTCTCTAATGAACGAAGGTGACTTAAAGATTAACTTTTATGATTTAGAGAACATCTTTGATGTCTTAGATAGCAACATTGATGTCTTAGAGAACAACTTTTGATGACTCTGAGAATAACTTTTATGTCTTAGAGAACAACTTTGATGAGCAAGATTAACTTTAGATGTCTCTGAGAATAACTTTTATGTCTTAGAGAACAACTTTGATGAGCAAGATTAACTTTAGATGTCTCTGAGAATAACTTTTATGTCTTAGAGAACAACTTTGATGAGCAAGATTAACTTTAGATGTCTCTGAGAATAACTTTTATAACATAGAAATTAACTTTAATGAACAAAAGTGAGTTACAGAATAACTTTGATGACTCTGTGAATAACTTTGATGACTTTGAGAACAAGTTTGATAGCTCTTAGAAAAACTTTGATGACTTTGAGAATGTCTTTGAGAACATGAGTAGTATTTGGTTAGCTCAGAGAATAACTTTTTGATGACATAGAGAATAACTTTTATGTCTTAGAGAAGAACATTGATGGCTTAGAGAGAATATCTTTGATGAAAGATGATGTCTTAGATTAACTTTGACGTCTCTTGGAATAACTTTGATGACTGAGAATAACTTTTGATAGCTCTTAGAGAATAACTTTTATGAACGGAGATGTTTGAGATTAACTTTGATAGCTCAGAATAACTTTTGTGGACATGAGAATATCTTTGGATAACTCTGAGATTAACTTTGATGTTTTTTAAACAACTTTGATGTACGAGAGTGAGTTAGAGATTACCTTTGTTAACTCTGAGATTAACTTTGATGAACGAGAAAATACTTTTTGATGACATCGAGAATAATTTTGATAGCTCTGAGAATGACTTTTATGCCTCTGAGAATAACTTTGAGGATGCAAGTAAATTTTTGAGTGTTTGAGAGTGTCTTTTGATATCTCGAAGAGTCCCATTGAAGTCTTAAAGGATGTCTTTGATGTCTCAAAGGATGTCTTTGAGTGCAACTTTGATGTCTTTGAGTAAGTCCTTGATGTCTCGAAGAGTGTCTTTGACTATATTTCTTACTTAACGACATATAATTTTAGTTAGGAACAACGATGAATATGACTATTCTAGCGAAGTGAAAGGTTACTTTAGTTAAGAACAGTAACTTTGGAAAGAGGCTACACATGACTATTTTAAATGAGGAAAGTGATATTTCAGTTAAGAAATGACAAGGAAACATGATGAAGTAACTATTTTTTAGTTGACTGATGAATACTTTAGTTATGGAAAAAGACAAAACATGATGACAGTGACTATTTTAGTGCTCCACAAAGTATAAATGTCAGTTAAGAACAGCGATGAAAGATATCTTTGGTTATTTTTTCTTACTTGACAAAACATAATTTTAGTTAAGCAAAAAGACAAAACATGATGAACATGGCTTTTTCTGTTGATTGATGGATAATTTTAGTTATGAAATGACAATGAAACATGAAGAACACGGTTATTTTCTGATGACTGGTGAATAAGTTTAGTTAAGAAATGATGAAAGTTATTATTATTTTAGTTGATTGACGATGGATAAAAGCTAGTTATGAACAGTTTTGGAAAGTTTCCTTTGACAATTTTTTCTTACTTGATGAAACATAGCGGCTGTTAAGAAAGTGCTGAAAGAAGTTTCCTTTGACAATTTTTAGCTAAGAGAAAGGTTGTTTTAGTTAAGAACAGTGTTGAACGAGGCTATTTCTGACTATTTTTAGTTGACTGGATAATAAGTTTAGTTGAGAAATGACGAAAGTGACTATGTTTTTAGTTGATTGGCGAAAGATTTTTTTAGTTAAGGAACGTTAAATAACATGTAAGGGGAAAAACCCAGAGAACATATGGGGAACATGGCAAAGAACACATGTAAGAAAAGTTGATGAATACAGTGAACATGCTGGGAATATGAACTTACAGAGAACATGAAAACATGATAAGGAGAATAGGGAATACAAAGAATGAACATGGACTTGTGAAGAACATGGAGAATATGACAAAGAATGTAGAAAACATGTAAGTGAAGGTGAAAAACGAAGTGATCTTGTGAGGAACATGAACTTGTAGAGGAACATGAATATTGACAAAGAAACACAAAATATGGAAGTTAGCATGAATATTGAGTATAAAAGTTGTAAAGAGAACATGTGATGAACATGAAAACATAGAAAATATGACTAGAATTTGTAGAGAACATAATGAGACTAAGAGAAAGATTACAGAAAAAATGGAGATGCTTGTGAAAATATGAACTGAATGGGACTGTGAACATTTGAAGAACATGGAGTGAACACGGATGAGAATACGAAGAACACAGTGAATATAGAGAACATATGCAAATACAGTACGATTATTGAAGGTTTGGATAAGTTGGGGATGAGAAGGTAAGGGAGGGAAAGGGTAAGGTGAGATGAGATGGAGGAAGGTGGGAGGGGGTGAAAGATAATTACACAGGTTGGGGTTATGTGAGTACTCGGATAAGAGTTAAGCTGGAGACGGACTTGATCGAATATATTTATGTCTGATGATCTAAGGCTGAGGAAATGGAGCTTGGTTAATGTCCAGATTAATTTTACTACGTTAGAAAATAAGGTGATCTTAAATCTTAGGGTGATTTAGTTGGAAAATAAAGAACTTGTACAAAATGAACTAAGCTGGGGGGACAAGAGTTGAAACTTGATAACTGAACTGGTTTTTATTTACTATGTCTGAAAATGTAGTTGGGTGTTTAAATCTCAGGGGGATTTGGACTGATAGTAATGAATTTACATGAGTGAACTTGGACAGAGGACAAGAGCTAGAGTTTTATATTTGTTTACTTCATATTTACTATGTCTGAAATACAGAGGGTAAAAATTTCAGGGAAATTGATGGGTTATTTACAAAGATACGAAAGAGAACTAAGGTGGGGACGAGAGCTGGAGCTCGATAACTGACTTGATCTTATTTACTAACTTTGAAGTATGTCTGCTTTTAAATTTCGGGAAATTGATGGGTTATTTACAAATATCCGAGAGAGAACTAAGGCGGGGGATGAGAGCTGGAGCTCGATAACTTACTTGATTTTATTTACTAACTTTGAAGTATGTCTGCTTTAAATTTCGGGGAAATTGGTCTGTTACTAACGATCTTGTATAAATGAACTAAGGCGGTGGACAAGAGTTAGAGTTTGATAATTGTTTGGATCCTATTTACTATGTCCGAAATACAGAGAGTATAAATTTCAGGGAATTTGATAGGATATTACTGAAGAAACGCGAGGGGAGTAAGGTGGGGTACGAGAGCTGGAGCTCGGTAATGGACTTGATCTTATTTACTGTGTCTGAAATACAGAGGGATAAAATTTCAGGGAAATTGGACTGTTACTAACGATCTTGTATAAATGAACTAATGTGGGGGACGAGAGCTGGAGCTCGATAACTGTTTTGATCTTATTTACGGTGCCAGAAATACAGAGGGTAAAAATTTCAGGGAAATTGGACTGTTACTAACGATCTTGTATAAATGAACTAAGGTGGGGGACGAGAGCTGGAGCTCGATAACTGTTTGCATTTACTAAACTATGTCTGAAATACAGAGGGTAAAAATCTCAGGGAATTTGGACTGTTACTAACGAAGATACGAGAGAGAGCTAAGGCGGAGGACAAGCGCTGGAGCTCGGTAACTAAATTACTGTATTGAAATACGTTTGAAATATGATTATTTTTAAATTTTAGAGGGATTGGAATGATAGTATTCATTATACGACAGGGGACTAAGGTGGGGGAACGTGAGCTAGAACGTGCTTACTAACACGATTTATTTGTGTAAAACTGACTTGCTTAATGAAAAGGAGCAAAACATACGATGTTGGAAAATAGCTGAACTGAATGAAAGGAGAGAGAGAGAGAGAGAGAGAGAGTGGAGGGACGGTCCAGATATTATTATGGAGAAGATAAGATAAGATAAGAGGTAACCTGTATGCAGCGTCTGGCTGGCCGGGCGTAAGGTAAATAAAGGTGACGCGAGAGGTTGCGAGGTAAGGGGGGAAGGAGGTGATGTGAGGTACGAGACCTGAAAACCCTGGCTCACACACGGGATTTTCTAAATTTACCTGAAAAACTATGGCTTACATAGACGATTTTTGTAAGTTGAAAACAGGTAAAATATGTCCGTAGAGTTCTCCTGGAAACCCTAAAGTGCTACACACGATATTTGAATTTCTCCCATAAGCCCATAACAAACTTCTATGTCTCGGAAATTATTTTCATCATAAGAAATCCTTACTTCTAAAATCGGTGACTGACAAAATTTACCTGAAAACCCTGGCTCACACACGGGATTTTGGACCTGAAAACCATGGCTCACACAGGGGATTTTGGAACCTGAAAACCCTGGCTCACACAGGGGATTTTTTCTCCTTTGGACCTGAAAACCATGGCTCACACAGGGGATTTTTTCCCAGAAAAAAAAAATCCCCTGTGCGGCGCCATCCCTACTACTACCAATAACCTCCC
>NW_025568926.1:0-12350 GCF_020424385.1 Procambarus clarkii
CAATTTAAAACGGATTTGACACAGAAGTGCTGGAAACAGAACCATCTGTTAATTCTATTTACATCCACTGCTGTCTATCGCTGTGCTCCCCCCCCCCTCCCCCCCCCCCCCTTCCTCCTCTGACCCCTCCCCCCCCACCTCTGACCCCCCTCACCACACCCCCCCCCTCCTACATGACCCCCAAACAGGAAACTCCTCCCCTCCCTCCCTCCCTCTCTCCCACCCCAACCGCTTCTGACACGCCACGCGTCCCAGGCCTCTCCTCCACAACACATTTTTTCCTTCGTCTGAGTAAGAAAACGGGAAATATTTGTTTACAGTAATTTTCAGAGTAGATATGTTGTGTCGGTTTTTGATTTATTGTTTTTTGTGTGTTGGAGTTTTTTGTTCGATGTCTCGTGTTTTTATCTTGTTTTTTTTCTCAGGTGAAACTCGTTACTCATGATTTTTACACGAGCAAAGGTGAAACAGAGAGAGAGAGAGAGAGAGAGAGAGAAAGAGTTGTTATTGGTGTCTGTTGTCGTTATTGTTGTTTCTGTGAGCCTTGTCCCCTCCTGTGAGCTCCTGTACCCTCCTCTGAACTCCTGTGAGCTCCTATCCCCTCGTGAGAGCTCCTGTCACTTTCTGTGAGCTCCTGTCACCTTCTGTGAGCTCTTGTCTCCCTCCTGAGAGCTCCTGTCACCTCCTGTGAGCTCCTGTCTCCTTCTGTGAACTCCTGTCCCCTCCTGAGAGCTCCTGTCACCTCCTATGAGCTCCTGTCACCTCCTGTGAACTCCTGTCCTCTCCTGAGAGCTCCTGTCCCCTCCTGAGAGCTCCTGTCACCTCTTGAGAGCTCCTGTCTCCTCCTGTGAGCTCCTGTCTCCTCCTGTGAGCTCCTGTCTCCTCCTGTGAGCTCCTGTCCCCTCCTGAGAGAGAGCCCTGACTGCTCACATACTAATCTCATGGCGAGAGGTGACTTTAACTCTTGATTTTTCCCGACACAATGCAAGTCTAAATTTGCTTAATGCGTTCATGGATGCAGAACATTTACATAATCCTGCTTTCAATGATGAGTTTAATATTCATCATTGAAAGCTTTCCGTCATAATTTAGCTTTCCGTCATAATTTAGCTTTCTGTCATGGGATGGGTGGAGAGGGAGGTCTGACATTGACCACTTTGTTATTGGTGATCATCTGTCGCGTCTGTGGGTATGAGGCGCTGTGATGAGTCACATCTGTGGTTATGAGGCGCTGTGAGGGGTCACATGTTTGGGTATGAGGCGCTGTGATGGGTCATATCTGTGGGTATGAGGTGCTGTGATGGGTCATATCTGTGGTTATGAGGCGCTGTGAGGGGTCACATGTTTGGGTATGAGGCGCTGTGATGGGTCATATCTGTGGGTATGAGGTGCTGTGATGGGTCATATCTGTGGGTATGAGGTGCTGTGATGGGTCATATCTGTGGGTATGAGGCGCTGTGATGGGTCATATCTGTGGTATGAGGCGCTGTGAGGAGTCACATCTTTGGGTATGAGGCGCTGTGATGGGTCACATGTTTGGGTATGAGGCGCTGTGAGGGGTCACATCTGTGGGTATGAGGCGCTGTGAGGGGTGACGATGTCTTCCTGTCATGGCCACCCCTCACTATCCCTCACTATGCCTCACTATGCCTCACTATGCCTCACTATCCCTCACTATCCCTCACTCACAAGACGCTGCTGCTGTCAGCCTCCCAGGAACGATCACTTGCGTGCCGAACGGAAAACACTTAATGCACACATTCAGATTGCAACTTAATGCAATTAGCTTGCTCTAATCTCCAGTGTAATTGGCGTGAGAACAGTATCAATGACCTTTCTTCACCTGTCATTGTTAGTTAGGGCGGAGGAAGAGAGCATTCCCCCCTCGAACACGTATGGACGAAAAGGTCCGTCCAGGTTGGAGCGAATTATGTCACGGAATATCCCCCCAAAAAAGGATTATTTGGCGTAGCCTTTGGAAAGGTGCTGGGTGCTCCAGAGATGCTGGGTGCTCCAGAGATGCTGGGCGCTCCAGAGATGCTGGGTGCTCCAGAGATGCTGGGTGCTCCAGAGATGCTGGGTGCTCCAGAGATGCTGGGCGCTCCAGAGATGCTGGGTGCTCCAGAGATGCTGGGTGCTCCAGAGATGCTGGGTGCTCCAGAGATGCTTGGTGCTCCAGAGATGCTGTGTGCTCCAGAGATGCTGGGTGCTCCAGAGATGCTTGGTGCTCCAGAGATGCTGGGTGCTCCAGAGATGCTGGGTGCTCCAGAGATGCTGGGTGCTCCAGAGATGCTTGGTGCTCCAGAGATGCTGGGTGCTCCAGAGATGCTGGGTGCTCCAGAGATGCTGGGTGCTCCAGAGATGCTGGGTGCTCCAGAGATGCTGGGCGCTCCAGAGATGCTGGGTGCTCCAGAGATGCTTGTGCTCCAGAGATGCTGGGTGCTCCAGAGATGCTGGGTGCCTTAAAGATGGCTGGCTACCTCAGATCAGACGTAGCATCAGGGGCTCAGTATCATCAAGCCATATAAGAAGCATCAAGAAAGAGAAGACTAATGTCGTGAGAGGAATAAATGCTGATGTCCTTCCAAGACAAATATTTTATAAATATTGGGGTCAAATTAGAAATAAAATTAATAAGAATTTGCAAAAGGGTGACGAACTTCATGAACGGTCCTTCAGGGGCGCCATATTATATATAATGTATTTAAAGAGAAATTATACAACGTTGTACAACAGTGGAAGTACAAGCATAAGAAATATTGCCGGAACAACCGTGGACATTTTCAAGAGGAAACTAGATTTATTCCTCCAAGGAGTGCCGGACCAACCGGGCTGTGGTGGGTATGTGGGCCTGCGGGCCGCTCCAAGCAACAGCCTGGTGGACCAAACTCTCACAAGTCGAGCCTGGCCTCGGGCCGGGCTTGGGGAGTAGAAGAACTCCCAGAACCCCATCAACCAGGTATCAACCAGTGGTGAATACCGGACAGATGAGACTGAAACTGATTTAACAACAGCTGTCCGGTGTATGCAACACCTGCATACACCCTGCCTCCTAATATTAAACACCTGTAACCACCACTGTAACTGCTGTAATGGTTGAGAAAGCTGAGAAAAAAGGGAGTATAATAACAGCCCCTTAAACATATACTCTAACAATAAATATAGGAGGCCAAAATTGTATGTCTGTGTGCCATAGTCTCTCTCTGCCACGGTACAGCAACGACTGTAATAAGCCCCCCCTCTGTACTTGTTCCTATTCCAGAGCACTGTACCCAACGTCTATGTCCTCCTCATGGATGCAGTACAATGGGCTCGAACACGCGTTCCTGCATTCCCCAGACACACGGAGGGAGTTCTGTGCTTTCCTAAGGGGTTAATTAGAGATATTATATGTTGGCTCGTTAGTGGTGTTGGCGTCATTTGAGCCTCTCTAATGCACCTGTGTTGCCTCTGGTTATAGTGATATCCTGATGTGATGTTGCTGGTTACACGGATATCTTGCGATTCGTATTCTCTTCTGCAATAATTCTAAGAACACCACCGTCTTGAATGTCGGTAGAAGAGAGTGCTAACTCCTCGTTCTCCCACGGGCACCTCTACCGAGCCGTGGGATTTTTATATTTTGCCCCGAGGGGCAAGTTTATTGGGCAGCGTCACTCATCTTGTGAGTGGACACACCGCCCATAGCAGCATGTTCAACACTCCCCAATAGGAAGAAAACCCGCTGGGTTGTTCATCCTGTCACTTGTACCCAGACACAGCTGGGACTTGCTTATAACTGTCTCAAGCCGTTGGAGCAGTCAGCATCCACGCATTGTTGAGGAGACTATCCATGTGGCTACGCAACTTAAGTGTAAGTGTAAGTGTGTGTGTGTGTGTGTGTGTGTGTGTGTGTGTGTGTGTGTGTGTGTGTGTGTGTGTGTGTGTGTGTGTGTGTGTGTAGCGACGTCTGAAAATCCTCACTGCTGGTTTGGTTGATCTGTTTCACCCCAGCAAGTGTGGCAAGAGTGCCGGCGGCCAGGGTGGTGTTGAACACTGTCCAACTTGGACTACTTAAGTTGAGGCAGCAACGATTGCCTCTTTGCCAGGCTTGAAGACCTCCTGACCCCACCAATATCTTAAGGAGGTGGGCGTGGCTTGCTTTTGGATTTGTTCTGCTTCGCCGAAAATGTTCAGTACAGCATGTTACAGGTAAGGTACAGCAGAGCATGTTACAGGTAAGGTACAGCAGAGCATGTTACAGGTAAGGTACAGCAGAGCATGTTACAGGTAAGGTACAGCAGAGCATGTTACAGGTAAGGTACAGCAGAGCACGTTACAGGTAAGGTACAGCAGAGCATGTTACAGGTAAGGTACAGCAGAGCATGTTACAGGTAAGTACAGCAGAGCATGTTACAGGTAAGGTACAGCAGAGCATGTTACAGGTAAGGTACAGCAGAGCATGTTACAGGTAAGGTACAGCAGAGCATGTTACAGGTAAGGTACAGCAGAGCATGTTACAGGTAAGGTACAGCAGAGCATGTTACAGGTAAAGTACAGCAGAGCATGTTACAGGTAAGGTACAGCAGAGCATGTTACAGGTAAGGTACAGCAGAGCATGTTACAGGTAAGGTACAGCAGAGCATGTTACAGGTAAGGTACAGCAGAGCATGTTACAGGTAAGGTACAGCAGAGCATGTTACAGGTAAGGTACAGCAGAGCATGTTACAGGTAAGGTACAGCAGAGCATGTTACAGGTAAGGTACAGCAGAGCATGTTACAGGTAAGGTACAGCAGAGCATGTTACAGGTAAGGTACAACAGAGCATGTTACAGGTAAGGTACAGCAGAGCATGTTACAGGTAAAGTACAGCAGAGCATGTTACAGGTAAAGTACAACAGAGCATGTTACAGGTAAGGTACAGCAAGCATGTTACAGGTAAGGTACAGCAGAGCATGTTACAGGTAAGGTACAGCAGAGCATGTTACATGTAAGGTACAGCAGAGCATGTTACAGGTAAAGTACAACAGAGCATGTTACAGGTAAGGTACAGCAGAGCATGTTACAGGTAAGGTACAGCAGAGCATGTTACAGGTAAGGTACAGCAGAGCATGTTACAGGTAAAGTACAACAGAGCATGTTACAGGTAAGGTACAGCAGAGCATGTTACAGGTAAGGTACAGCAGAGCATGTTACAGGTAAGGTACAACAGAGCATGTTACAGGTAAGGTACAACAGAGCATGTTACAGGCAAGGTACAGCAGAGCATGTTACAGGCAAGGTACAACAGAGCATGTTACAGGTAAGGTACAGCAGAGCATGTTACAGGTAAGGTACAGCAGAGCATGTTACAGGTAAGGTACAGCAGAGCATGTTACAGGTAAGGTACAACAGAGCATGTTACAGGTAAGGTACAGCAGAGCTGTTACAGGTAAAGTACAGCAGAGCATGTTACAGGTAAGGTACAACAGAGCATGTTACAGGTAAAGTACAGCAGAGCATGTTACAGGTAAGGTACAACAGAGCATGTTACAGGTAAGGTACAGCAGAGCATGTTACAGGTAAAGTACAGCAGAGCATGTTACAGGTAAGGTACAACAGAGCATGTTACAGGTAAAGTACAGCAGAGCATGTTACAGGTAAGGTACAACAGAGCATGTTACAGGTAAAGTACAGCAGAGCATGTTACAGGTAAAGTACAACAGAGCATGTTACAGGTAAGGTACAACAGAGCATGTTACAGGTAAGGTACAGCATTTGCGTCATCAATTCGAGCTCTGAGAAGGACAATACTATTGAGTCTTAGAGACACACTCGATGCCTTGGTTATACCTTGCGTTGATCCCGGGGATCAAGGTCCCCGCGGCCCGGTCTCTGACTATGTCTTAGTGCCATTTAGAGGCACTTTTATGTCACTATGGAGTAGGTTGACAAATCTCTCGTCTCCTCTGCGCACGTCTTAACAGACGCCTTAAGAGGAGGAGGAGAAGGAGTCAGGGGGTAGGAGGAGAGGCAGGAGAGGCGTGGCAGGAGGCATGAGGGAAGGATAGAGGGCCAGGATAGTCGTAAACTCATCAGGGGGGGACTTAGCACGGGCCTGTGGTCGTGGATACCGTCCCCCCCTACCCCCTTCCCCACCACCACCATCACCACCACCTCCTCATGCTCCTCATACTCCAACATCACCTCACCACTTCTAGCACCACCTCATGTCCCCTCTCTCTCTCTCTCTTGCTCACCTCTTTAATTACGTATTCCCCTCATCCTTCTAGCTCACTTATTCCTCTTCCACCACTCACAACCTCCTTCAGTCTCTTCCACCAACCACCACCTCCCTCATTCTCCTCCACCAACCACCACCACTCCAAAAGCCTCCAACACAAACTTTGTGGCAATACAGGACTAACCAACAAAAAATCTTGAATTGTTCGATACAAGGACATCGACGCCCAACAAGAGATAGATACAGAATATCCCATCGGACTAACATCAAATAGCAAGAGAAACAATCAACAATATATCCTTAACATAACATAAGCACCTCCAAAGGATACCTGATCAACCAGGTTGTGATTCGTTTCGTCAGGCTGCGTGCAGCCGCGTCCAACAGCCTGGTTGCTCAGTCCAGCAACCAGGAGACCTGGTCGACGATCGGGCCGCGGGGACGCTAAGCCCCGGAAGCAACTCAAGGTATCCTCAAGGTAAGGTAACACCTTGGACACGACCAGGAGGCCTGGTCAACGACCGGGCCGCGGGGACACTAAGCCCCGAAATCATCTCAAGATAACCTCAAGATAACCCCCCCCTCCCGACAGAAGAGACCCAGTATGATAGACAGAGAACTTTACAACAGGGTGAGTTATGTTAGAGAATAAAATTCATACATAATCATCACCCAACCTCCACCACCATCAAGACTACTCATCACCCTCGCGTCTCCTTCACTTACTCATCACAACCAAAACAACTCGGTAAGATAACAGAGTTGGAGCCGCCATTAGCGGATGTTATTGTGTTCCAAACTTACCCTTTACACTTCATTCCCCTCTTTAGATCTACTTCTCCTTTTACTCCCCTTTCCCTTTCCCCTGCAATGCTCGCCCTCTTCCCGTCTCTCCTCCCCCCCACACCTCTACCCTTCCCATCCCTAACACCTCTCCCGTTCCTTACCGTTCCTCACACCCACACAGCTGTCATCTTCTTAAGGTTATCTTAAGATGATTTCGGGGCTTTAGTGTCCCCGCGGCCCGGTCCTCGACCAGGCCTCCACCCCCAGGAAGCAGCCCGTGACAGCTGACTAACACCCAGGTACCTATTTTACTGCTAGGTAACAGGGGCATAGGGTGAAAGAAACTCTGCCCATTGTTTCTCGCCGGCGCCCAGGATCGATCCTGGGACCACAGGATCACAAGTCCAGTGTGCTGTCCGCTCGGCCGACCGGCTCATCGAAGCTCCTCAAGGCTCGCTCCTGTAAAATTTACTTTTTGGAAGGAAAGTGAAAAAAAAATCCATTGAGTTATGTTAGAAGACTGCTTTGTGGACCTCTGAAAACATCTCAGGTCCTCTGAGAACCTCTCAGAACATCTCAGGTCCTCTGAGAACCTCTCAGAACATCTCAGGACCTCTGAGAACCTCTCAGAACATCTCAGGTCCTCTGAGAACCTCTCAGAACATCTCAGGTCCTCTGAGAACCTCTCAGGCCCTCTGAGAACCTCTCAGAACATCTCAGGTCCTCTGAGAACCTCTCAGAACATCTCAGGTCCTCTGAGAACCTCTCAGAACATCTCAGGTCCTCTGAGAACCTCTCAGAACATCTCAGGTCCTCTGAGAACCTCTCAGAACATCTCAGGTCCTCTGAGAACCTCTCAGAACATCTCAGGTCCTCTGAGAACCTCTCAGAACATCTCAGGTCCTCTGAGAACCTCTCAGAACATCTCAGGTCCTCTGAGAACCTCTCAGAACATCTCAGGTCCTCTGAGAACCTCTCAGAACATCTCAGGTCCTCTGAAAACATCTCAGAACATCTCAGGTCCTCTGAGAACCTCTCAGAACATCTCAGGACCTCTGAGAACATCTCAGAACATCTCAGGACCTCTGAGAACCTCTCAGAACATCTCAGGACCTCTGAGAACCTCTCAGAACATCTCAGGCCCTCTGAGGACCTCTCAGAACATCTCAGGTCCTCTGAGGACCTCTCAGAACATCTCAGGTCCTCTGAGGACCTCTCAGAACATCTCAGGTCCACTGAGAACCTCTCAGAACATCTCAGGTCCTCTGAGAACCTCTCAGAACATCTCAGGTCCTCTGAGAACCAGCGCCCCAGCAGTCATCAACCGTGACGATTACCTCCGGCAGGTGTGTACCTGCGGCCACGCCTCACCAGTAACGAGGTAACATCACCTGTCTTCGTTCGATTTTCCGTGTTCATTTGATTCCTTGGCAAACATTTACTCTTGGTTCCTAATTCCTTCTCTAGAGGTGGGAGTTTCTGTTCGAATTTCTTTTTTAGAGCATTTCGAAACTTCGAACAATGACTTTTTATCAATGATATGATGAACGAAAACTTAGCGGAAAGGGTTTACATCGCTGGGCAATGCTCTTGTGAGCTTTCTTGAACTTGATCTTAGACGCTGATCTTGAGGTTATCTTGAGATGATTTCGGGGCTTAGCGTCCCCGCGGCCCGGTCCTCGACCAGGCCTCATTTTCGCTACACACCTCCAGGAAGCAGCCCGTAGTAGCTGTCTAACTCCCCGGTACCTATTTACTGCTAGGTAACAGGGGCATCAGGGTGAAAGAAACCTCAGGCTTATTTGTTTCCGCCATCGCCGGGGATCGATCCCCGGGCCATAGGATTACGAGTCCCAAGCGCTGTCCACTCAGCTACCAGGGGCCTCCTAGTGAGTGGATGTATTCACCTAGTTGTATTCATCTAGTTGTGTTTGTGGGGGTTGAGCTTTGCTCTTTCGGCCCGCCTATCAACTGTCAATCAACTGTTTACTACTTTTTTTCCCCACACCTCACACTCACACACACACCCCACAGGAAGCAGCCCGTGACAGCTGACTAACTCCCAGGTACCTATTTACTGCTAGGTAACAGGGGCATTCAGGGTGAAAGAAAATTTGCCCATTTGTTTCTGCCTGAGCAGAAACACAGGTGAGGATGACTCAGGATGTGTCACTCCACAGGTGAGAACGTGGTTGTAGTTGGTCCACAGGTGAGAACGTGGTTGTAGGGGTCCACAGGTGAGAACGTGGTTGTAGTTGGTCCACAGGTGAGAACGTGGTTGTAGGGGTCCACAGGTGAGAACGTGGTTGTAGGGGTCCACAGGTGAGAACGTGGTTGTAGGGGTCCACAGGTGAGAACGTGGTTGTAGTTGGTCCACAGGTGAGAACGTGGTTGTAGTTGGTCCACAGGTGAGAACGTGGTTGTAGTTGGTCCACAGGTGAGAACGTGGTTGTAGGGGTCCACAGGTGAAAACGTGGTTGTAGGGGTCCACAGGTGAGAACGTGGTTGTAGGGGTCCACAGGTGAGAACGTGGTTGTAGTTGGTCCACAGATGAGAACGTGGTTGTAGGGGTCCACAGATGAGAACGTGGTTGTAGTTGGTCCACAGATGAGAACGTGGTTGTAGGGGTCCACAGGTGAGAACGTGGTTGTAGGGGTCCACAGGTGAGAACGTGGACTCCCCCGAGCATTACAACCACGTGCTCCACAACCACCCATGTTATTAAAGCTCTTTATGCTCTGTAACTTGCGGTCACTTAGCAGACCCCAACCCCCAGTACAACACCCCTAATAACACCACGCCATAAACCCCCCCCTCCCCTGGCAGGGGGGGGGGTGAGGGCGGAGGAGAGGGGTGATGTAGAGAGAGGGAAAGGTGGTGAGGGGGAGGGGAAGGAAGGGAGAGGGAGAGAGAGAGAGAGAGAGAGAGAGAGAGAGAGAGAGAGAGAGAGAGAGAGAGAGAGAGAGAGAGAGAGAGAGAGAGAGAGAGAGAGAGAGAGAGAGAGAGAGGGGGGGGGGGGAGAGGAAGGGGGGAAGACCTTAACCCGCTGCCAAGTGGCCCTTATATTTAGGTGTGGTACGCCCCCCTACCCATTATTAGTGTCCAACGGCCCATTAACACATGGTCAACTGGTCTCATTAAAGGGGGTATACTTCTCTGCCACCCCTCCTATAACGACCTGCTCCTTGACACTCACTCTCTCTCTCTCTCTCCCTCCATCTCTCTCTCTCCTCTCTCTCTCTCTCTCTCTCTCTTCTCTCTCTCCTCTCTCTCTCTCCTCGTCTCTCTCCTCTCTCTCTCTCTCTCTCTCCTCTCTCATCTCCTCTCTTCCACTCTCTCGCCTCTCTCTCTCTCTCTCATTCTATCCCGGTTAGTCCTCTTCCCAACTCTCTCTTTCCCTTTGGGCTCCTTCACGCCAAACAGGTAAGAGACATTAAGGAGGGACGCTGTATCTTGGGTGGACCGAGCTAAGGTGGAGCTATACACAGGAGGGTGGAAGCGATTGGGGGGGAATAGGGGGAGTGAAAAGTGAGATGGAGCAAGCGTGAAGATTAAAGAGATTGAGAGCGAGAACGAGAGCGAGAGAGAGAGAGAGAGAGAGAGAGAGAGAGAGGAGAGAGAGAGAGAGAGAGAGAGAGAGAGAGGAGAGAGAGAGAAGAGAGAGAGAGAGAGAGAGAGAGAGGAGAGAGAGAGAGAGAGAGAGAAAAAAAAAAAAAACAACCCCAGGGGCCAAATTCACGAAGCAGTTACTCAAGCACTTACTAACCTGTACATCTTTTCTCTATCTTTGCCGGCTTTGTTTACAATTATTAAACAGTTAATGAGTACCGAAGCACCAGGAGGCTGTTTATAACAATAACAACAGTTGATTGGCAAATTTTCATGCTCGTAAACTGTTCAATAAATGTAACCAAAGCCGTCAAAGATTAAGGAAAGATATACACGTTTGTAAGTAAGTACTTGCGTAACTGCTTCGTGAATCTTGGGCCCCTGATTCTCTCTTCTCTCTCTCTCTCTCTCTCTCTCTCTCTCTCTCTCTCTCTCTCTCTCTCTCTCTCTCTCTCTTCTCTCTCTCTCTCTCTCTCTCTCTCAGTCCTCACCCGTCTCTCAAACTGCCTATCTGTTATCTCCCTCACCCCATCTCCAGCTTCGCTTCCTTTTTCCACTGCCTTCCAGAGCATGCTGTGACCATCTGGCTCCTTCCCTCCCTCATTTAACCCTCCCTACTGACCGCATCTCACCGCAGACCAATAAAGTTCTTGTTGCCTTGCGGTTTGTTACTCCATGCGGTCACTAACCAGCCGGGCTGCTGCAGTTCAGGCCAGTCGTTCCTTCCCTTATCTTCAGCCGCCTAATCCTTATTTTTCCCTCCTCTTGCTGGAGTCCTACAGGAACATAGAGCTCTCTGTTACACCTCCCTGCCAGCGGGGTCTCGTTGCCAGGGTCTGTGTAGCACAGTATACACAGTGTAGTCTGTGTAGCACAGACAGCACAGACGCCACCACCACCAGGGCTGAAGAATGGTCCACGCGCAGACTGAATGCCATCTGGGCTATCTATGTGCTTCTGTGTGGTATAGCAGACTTGTGTGGTATAGCAGACGTTTGTGTGGTATAACAGGCGCTTGTGTGGTATAATAGGCGCTTGTGTGGTATAACAGGCGCTTGTGTGGTATAACAGGCGCTTGTGTGGTATAACCAGACTTGTGTGTGTGGTATAGCAGGCGCTTGTGTGGTATAACAGGCGCTTGTGTGGTATAACAGGCGCTTGTGTGGTATAACCAGACTTATGTGTGTGGTATAACCAGACTTGTGTGTGTGGTATAACAGACGTTTGTGTGGTATAACCAGACTTGTGTGTGTGGTATAACAGGCGCTTGTGAGAGTTGACTGCCTTTTGGGGGTGACTATTGCTTGGTTGATTTAACAGTCTTTTGAGTGGTTCAACTTGTTTCATGGGTGATCTGACTTCGGTTGATATGACTTTGTTTTGGGTGACCTGACTGCGTTTTTGGGGAGGGGTCTTCTGACTGTTTTTTAGGAGGTCTGACTGACTCTCCTGTTGGTTGAAAATCTTTTGTGTGGTTTAGGTGTATTTTGCCAAAAAAAAAAAAACCCGGTGACTTGGTTGTCTTTTGGGTGGCTTGGCTGACTCTTGGGTGGCTTGGCTGACTCTTGGGTGGCTTGGCTGACCTCCTCCTCCTCCTCGTCTTCTTCCTTCTTCTTGTCTCCCTCTTCCTTAGCCTCTTCTTTATCCACGTCAGCTTTCTTCATCTTTTTCTTTCTGTTATTTCTGGTCTTTCGTCTTCGTATTTTCTTTCCGTCTTTTCTTTCGTTCGATTTATTTCATTTGTGTCCTGTTC
>NW_025568927.1:0-17727 GCF_020424385.1 Procambarus clarkii
GCTAATTTTCTAAAACGAAACATTCCAGTTGAACCACAGATAATTAATGGGTTACAGAGGTATCAGAATGACATTCGTTCTGTAGCACGAAAAAAAAAAACACTATACAAAAAGAAGCACATCCTAATCTCTTGGTGAGGTGGAGCTATATTGGCAGCACAATTACCTTTGGCTGTATCGTTAATTTCCTCCCTAATAAAGTAATTAAGTAAATAAGTAACGAGAGAAAAAATGATGAAAGAATATGGTCTGGTACTGCGGCTTGTCCCTGAAAAATATTTATTTAATAAAAACAAGACTACCCCATCACCTCTTAAAGTGGTGGCTGCACCCTCTTCCACCGGGGTGATAATGATGGTGGAAGTAAGTCCTTCTCTTTAAAAAAAAAAAGAAAGCAAATGGGACAATTCTTCTCAGAAACACCACCACCATTCAGGTAATAATGTTGGTGGATATAGTGGTAGCTGTAAGCACCTCGACTGTGACACTAGCAGTGGTGATGGGTGTGGGGGGGAAAGTGGACGCTCCCCCCACACGCCTGGTAACAATGAGTTGCGGGCGGTGTTGCCACAGTAACACCTGTGAACGTTATAAGGCTACCACCTGGGCGGGGCAGGTCAGACAACCTTTGAATGGCATTGCCCCCGCCGCTGTGGTGCCCGTCGTGCCGCCCTGTAAAAAACGCGGGCGTGGGCTGGGCGCAACCATCGTCTTTTAAAAAACAAAATAAAAAAAAAGGAAACATTCCACTCTACCACCTGAAATGCAGCTCGTTGTTGCTGAGCGCACCTCCCCCCCCCCCCATAAAGCCACCAACACCTCCCAAAACCCAAGTCTGGACAACTTAATAAATGTGAATTTTAAAATTGAGGAAATTCCACATGTCAAAACATTTTTGAACATGTTTGAACAAAACACCCAACAGGTGATTTGGGATAGTCATGAGAATTTATTAAAGCCTCTGCAAAATTTAAATATTTTAGACATAATTAAAACATTAGCCTTTACTAAAGGGCAATTTAGGACAGCTGACAAAGCAGATGTAAGAATTTTACTTAAGGTGGTTGTCATAGACCCGACCTTTATACGTAATCATCGCACCAGATCACAGTTAAAAGGGGGGGAGGGTATCCATAGGAGACCCCATTGGGAACTGTATTGATGACCTATATGAATCACTCCTTAAATGCCATTATATTCAGTTGTGTATCCACCATGGAGCAAGCTTCTACACCCTCCCCCCCATCCCCTCCACCGGCAGATGAAAAATCGCCCCTATTAAAGTGATTGGTCGCTACACAAAGATACTACAAGTTCGTCGAACACAAAAGTAGATTGATATATGCTTTGTGGGATTGTTATGACCGCCTTGTGTTGAGTGCTCCATCGGAATGGTTTTTTAAGTCATTTACCGAAACAATGAAAAGTTATGAAACGTATTCATCTCAGGAGATCCAGACAGAGATTTGGCAGATGGAAAAATTAACCTTCCAACATCTAGACATGATTACAGCCTTCGAGTCGGGACGAAGTGTCTATGGACTTATACGGTGAGGAAGGTGACCTATACCCCACACCCCTACATCCCTCCCCCCAGGTGTGCCACAGGTGTATTTAAAGGTCCCCAGCATCGGTCCTGGTCACTATAGAAGTGTTGTCGACTCGCTCCTCACAACCACCCTCTCCAGTCACCCTGCCACTCTATGCCATAGCTCTACAGAACGTCAAGATCATCTCCGATGACATCACTGACCACCACGCCTTTGGAGTCGGTGATGTTATTGTGTATGAATTGGCAGCCACCGTTGTGCGACCCTATGGACTAGGGTCGGTTATATAGAAAAGTTACCCTTACTCTCATGTGGAACGTGTTGCTCTGACCAACGTCAATAGAGCCATAATACGTTCTCGGGCTACCCCAGGGGATATTGATATGAACATAGCCCCACTCCACCGACAGTCAAGACCTCATGGAAGAGCCAGTGTTGTTTTTCCACCCCTCCATATTGGCGATGATCACTTCGTTCGGGCCAGGACCAGCCTTCGAGTCCAACCCAATAGCACAAGAACAAGTGCAGACGAGCAGTGATATACACTACGTCACAAATATCTCCTTGGATACAGCTAAAAATCGTCTCTTCTGGCTGAAAACAGCCCTAACGAAGGTGGGTAATCTAATGGTGAAAACCCCAACCATGTTTCATCTGGTGGTGCCCTTTGGTTTAGATGCCAGCTACGATACCATGGTCAATTGGCACAAGGACATTGGCCCCATGTTGCTCTCACTGCATCACGAACTGGGGAAATACAATAAGGAGCTTGTCCTCCTCAAACGACTTGCTGCTGTTACCTCATCAATGGTACCCCTCCCGATTTACGACCCCAGAGGTGAAGCTTACGGTAAAACTATTGTCCTTGATGCGGTGGTGGGGGAGGGTGGTACCACCCCAGGAACCTCTTCTCGTTTTACACCACAACCTCCACCAGCTACCTCCAGGAAGAAGAGACAGCTGCAGGAATACTCATCCAGCACCACCACCCCACCACTACCTACAGCAACAACCACAGCTAAACGACGGATTGAAGCTGCCCTTGACATCGAGTCTCAGGGGAATCGACGGATCGACACCATCCTTGATGGGGAGTCGCAGGAGATATTCCTACTCTCTTCCCCCCCCCCTCCCCCCCAAAAAAATGAAAGCTGTAACCACCACCACCACCACCAGAAAAGAAGAGGCAGTGGCAGCAGCAGCAGTGGTTAATCACTATTCTTAAGGTGACTTGTTGAGGGATCTTTCCTGATGTAGTTCTTCAAAACAAACAATACAATTACCATTATGCAGTTGAATAAATAAAATGTAAGCAATGTTGTTTATTTTCCCCGTCATACAAAAACTCCTCCTTTTTCTATTCCTCATCAGTACATATCAGGACAATGACAGACGAACATTACATACACCTTACTAGTCTCGATCATGGAGATATATACAACAACACAAGTTCAGCGTTTACAAACATCATCCCCACTTTACATTTAAACCCTTCCATAAAACACGAAATTAGTTTAGTAAACATACTCCTACCCAGACGAATTAATGCCATTATCAAGGATGAAGGGGAGTCTGGTATAGATATCTATGCTACTTTTAAACGTGGAACTCATTCTGAGAGTCCAGAACATTTAATATATTCTTTTCTACCCAAAAGCAACATCTTATCACAAAACATCAAATACATAACGAGCGAACTTAGTCGGCAAATAATAATTATTGATATGAAGCTAAGTTTTAAAGGTGATTTTAACACTTCTCAGATAAAGAACCAATCCTCTCCTATGACCAATCTTTAGAGAGAGTATTACTAGGTTCAACTCTTAACAGTGAAGGTACTGGCTCGTTATATTCTCTCAGCCTTCAATTTAAACACAGAATAGCTAATGTACTTGGTTTTGACAGCAGTCGCAAATATACTATTTATCGAGCAAAAACAGATGACATTACAGCAGCGTCCAAGGTTGTGACCTTATTCCCCCCAGATAATGACGGGGATTGTGACTATTTACTCATTTATAGTGACGTCATCGAGCCGGAACGATACGGAGGGCAGATTGTAAATATCTTAGATGCAATCAATTTTCATGACTCATATTCTAGAGGACCTCACCCCCTAGTGTACAAGACATTAAATACTAACACGTTGGAGAAAGTCAACATTAAAATAACAGATCAGTTTGGGCGAATGGTTAGTTTTGAGGATGGAAGATCGGTTACGGCAGTCTTACATATCCGCCCTAAAGTATAGCAATATATATATAGAACTGTTTACCCATGGCTTTGGTTATTATAAGAAGAGAGGTCAAAATGCGCATACATTTTCACCCGCCTGCTCAAAATTAATTTTGTTAGATATTTGCCCCTCCCTCTAGGAGACATGGGTTGAAAGGGGGTGGGATGAATGACATACGCACATTCCCAGCACCTTATCTCAGATCTGGTGCTGGTTTCTTCGGAACCTTGGCTGGTATGGTCCGACGGGCCATACCATTTATCTTGAGGGCTGTAACACCGAGTGCTATCGATTTTGGGAAAAATGTACTTGGTGATTTATCCAGCGGTAAACGAGATGGCTGGCGTTCTGCGAGCGCTTTGTCATGGGTTCGTATCCTGGCCGGGGAGGATTTACTGAGCGCAATTCCTTAACTGTAGCCTGTGTTTAACTCAACAGTAAAACGAGTACTTGGTTGTAAAAACGATTCTTCGCGGTGGGGATCGTATTCCAGGGACCTGCCCGAAACGCTACGCATACTAGTGGCTGTACAAGAATGTAACAACTCTTGTATAATCTATCAAAAAGATGTAAAGAGTGCTCTGAGAACTCATGGTATTGATGCTCTTAAGAGTGTGGGAAAGAAATTGGTAACAGGAGGAAAATTAAAAGACTCTCTAGGGGAAAGGTTCTCTCTTAGGGAATAAAAAAAAATAAAAAATGTAATCGAGGTCTTGGCTATAAAAATGACGTATTTTCACTTTCATAAGCAGTCATACTTCGACTTTCGGGGTGGGGATCATGGCGGCAGCTAGTGGAGCTGGGGTGAAAATACCACTAGAATATTATAGCTCCAGTATTATTGACCAATTTCCTAGAAGTAATAGAATACGCAATGTGGAGAGTTCAAGTGCCTCTATGCAATAAATAGACATTCTACCAGTCAACCTGCCCATCAATCAACGTTTGCGGGATAATTACTTAGAATTCCACATTCCTGGTACCCAGAGCACCTTTTTAGACCTAGCTAATATTGTTATAGACTTTAAGGTATCTTTAACCAAAGAAGACGATACCACAAAATTGGAAGAGGATGACTATGTGGAATTTGTTAACGGATTGTCAAATACCATGTTTAAAGGTGTTCAGGTTTTCTTAGGAGAACAGGTAGTTGAAACAAATTCTAATTTTAATTATTGGTCATATATTAAATTAATTACCTCCATGCCTCCATCAAAAATGTCTTCCTTGGGAAGAATTGGAGCCTTGTGTAGGGACTGAAGAAATGACCATGGTATAATCACTAATGAATTCACTAATACTTATTTTACTGGAGCAAGCATCAAGGATAAAAAATTTATGTCTGATTTAAAAAGTAAAGGTTTGTCAATGTGTTTCCCCCTAGTACTGGATATAACATCCCTAGATCAATACGTATTGGACAATATAGATGTATGTCTAAGATTGGAGCTCTCTCCTCATGCCTGGGTGCTAAATACAAGTGTGACCGACGGCTCTAAGTATCGCATGCATATGGATTATGCTAAATTATGGGTCACGCGGGTGTTCCCCTACCCAAGTGCTTACCTGGCCTTAAACAGCTCACTGTTAGCATCCTCTGACCCCATAAGCTATACTTTCAATAGAACTATTTCTAAAACCTATGTCCTAGCAGGGACTCAAACTAGTCTCTTAATTGATTAGCCTTGGGCGCAAGTAATTCCACACAAGATATGTATGGTAATTGTTCCAATGTATTATTATGCCGGTCTTCACCAAGGTAATGGGTTATATTTTGAAAATGCAAAGCTGAAAAGTATCGCCATGTATTTGAACAATAATGCTATTTACCTAATTGGGGGCGATTTCGACAACCACTGTTCACGTCTTTATTACGAAACTTTGAAGACATTAGGGTTAGAGCGTGACTCACTACTGGGCTATGACACTTTTAATAAGGGAAGATCAATATTCGCCTTTGACTTAAGCACCATTCGAACAAAGGATTCCCTCCGTGTGGAGAAATCTGGCAACTTACATATGGAGCTTGAATTTGGTAGCGGTGTTACTTATAGCAGACTGATTTTACTGTTTGAGGAAATGACCGGGGAACTATCGATCGACAGAAAGAGAACTGTTCTATGTGATGTGCGGGCTTAAAACATAATGAATTGTTATGATATAAATATTAATTTAAAAAATAATCTAGGGGATCGCGTGCTCTACCTAGGGTGTTATAATGCAGAAGAGATAGAACATTTAAATATCACATCAAGGAAACCTATAGTCCTTATAACTAATATATTACCAACACACAGTAGAATAACTATGGGGCATTGGGTAGGTATTTATGTTGATAAAGTTAAACATCGTTTTTTTTTTATAGTTATGCAATGTCACCGGTTACTTATGGGTATTATTTTGAGGGATTTATTAAACTAACAAAATAACAGAGTTGTTTGGAATGTGCTACAGACTTCAGAGTGATTTTAGTCTTGCCTGCAGGCTATATTGCATCATGTTTGTTCACAGAATAAGCCACCTGGGGTTGCCTTCGACAGTACATAACTTACATAATGTATTTTCCAGTGTTATTTTAAAATTAAACGATAAACGAGCCCTTGCTTATGGAAGGCGATATTTTCCTATGAAACAACATTGTGTTAGAACATTTTGTAGAGGTGTTGGGGTTGGTTCTTATAAAATAAAGGTGTAGAGAAATTTTTTCGTTAGTTAGGCAACCTAAATAACTTTCTAGGGGGTGAGGGGGATTGCCCCTATAAAAACCCATCTCACTCCCAGCCTCTCCAGAAGACCATCAACCCCCTCCTACAAAAATGGACGGTGTTTCTCCAAAAACACCTGCAGGGAAGATTGAAGTCCTTGAAGGACCCGGTTAGTATTGCCCATACTTTCTAGTAATAGATTTATTTTATTTTATTTTATTTCTACAACAAAAAGCAAGATGCTGTTACTAGCTTAATTGACGATGCCTGCTGTAAAAGACACAAGGCCACACCTGCAGGGGAAGAGGTATGTGGTAGTTGTTCATAGAGAAAATATAATATTTTTCTAATAAAAGATATAATCCTTTAAAAACCTTTAAACACTATAAATTATAATTTTTTTCTTCCACCTCTCTTCCAGAACACTCCTGATGGGGGAGAGAAGGAAACTCAACCCAAAGCCAACCATCCAACTCACCCCCCAGCCCCAAGTGAGGAGGATGGGGGTCAAGATCTTCCTCCACTTATTATTTTTTTCAGGGCCCTAAGCCTCTGGTTGGCCCACTAAGTGTTGCTTGTTTCTGTTTTACTTGGACGGAGTATGAGTATTTATGACTCGTATGGTCACTTCAGTAAGATTTTCCCATATGTGTTTAACAACTTCTTCTACTCTGTTGAATCTAAGTTGAAATTTTGAATGGGTTTGTAACTGTGCACTGTGTTAGATAATGTTCCAGTGGTCTGTCGGCACTCATTATTGACGAGGAGACGTCAGAATTCTACTCAGATGATGATGGGGAGGTGGAAGGGGGGTGAGGAATAAGAGAGGGACCATAACTACCATTATTAACTATCATAATTAACTTCTTGTACATTATTTGTGATCTTTACCTAATAAAAGCATTAATAAATTATTTGATGTTTTATTAACCTCCTTGGGGAGATTTATAATTTAATACTCCTTAAATACTTTTATATATAACACCCTAGATTGTATAAAGCTCCTATTAAGGATATATAGTAACCTTGGAGGGGGAGAAGGGACCCACTCCATTTGAGAGTGAAACCAGTGCAGCAAACAAGACAAGCAGCTACCAGTTGTTGAGGGTAGGTGGCCACCGTCCTACTGGCTGAAACCTGTTTTTACAGCTGGGGATTACTGGATGCAACTACCTCAGCATTATATTATACATACTTATTACCACCCTGATGGTAATAAGTATGATGGTATAAGTAAGGCTTGTAATAATTACCAGCCTCGTAGCCTGGTGGATAGCGCGCAGGACTCGTAATTCTGTGGCGCAGGTTCGATTCCCGCATGAGGCAGAAACAAATGGGCAAAGTTTCTTTCACCCTGAATGCCCCTGTTACCTAGCAGTAAATAGGTACCTGGGAGTTAGTCAGCTGTCACGGGCTGCTTCCTGGGGGTGGAGGCCTGGTCGAGGACCGGGCCGCGGGGACACTAAAGCCCTGAAATCATCTCAAGATAACCCTCTTTTAGCATATAAAGCTCATGGACATAGTGGTACCTACTGACACTCATGTATATTATAATATATTATGATCTCTCTTACAGTACAGACAAGCCCCCGTCAGGTATGGGGAGGGGTAGGGGGGACCACCCTACTGAGAGGAACCTGTTTTACACCTGCCCATAGAGACATCCTGCTGGGGCACATTTTTTAGAGGAGGTTGTAGCTGGCACCCACCTGTGTGTGAATTATATACATTTATATTCATTTTATACTTAGACATATCTACATATTTTTGGTGTATAAAGAACATGGACATAGCAGTACATAATGGATACCTATCTACACTGTTTTTTGGTGGCTGCCACACCCACCTCTGATGACCTAATATAGGTGGCTCTATCTGGCACTCTGCCTCTGATTCCTTATCTGATTTCCTTGTATAGGTGGCTCTATTTGGCTCTAGAATAACTACTAACACCTACATTGACTTCAAGTGGCATATTAAGGATAAAGTAAAAGTTGTTCAATTTGTTTATAAATTTATTTCTGAAATGGTTATAGAAAGGGCTGCAACTGGTCCAAGTTTCAGCATCACACCCTAAACAGAAAAGGAGAAAAAAAATACACAACGTATTATGCAACGAATTTTCAACATTTTCAAAAAATGGCAGGGAACACATGTGTCAACTAAAATCATTTCTATAACACTTAGATATTAAAATTAGCATATAATAAAGGATTGATGTTAGCAGTTTTATCAAAAAAGTGTTTAGTGCAATAATATAATTATTCAAAGTTACCCTTCCAAAAATATGCAATATATGATGTTTATAAATTTTTATAAAATCAACAAATGGACTTTCGACTAAAATGTCTAGATAGGTTTGTAGAAGCACAAACTCTACATATAAGGTGTAATTTGCATGCAAATTGATTAATAAATGAAAGCTATGACGTACCTTGAAGTTGTAAATTACTTACCTGAGTAAAATAAGATCAAAGTTTGGCCACCTGTAGCTGAGCATGACGTCTATCGATTTCGTTCATAATTGGCACCCTTGCAGATAGGCATCCGTTGAGCAAGGTGTACATGTTCCATGCAAATCCCTTGATAACAAACGAAAAAAAAAATTGAAAACATGGTAAAAAAAAAAAATTGTTATATATATATATATATATATATATATATATATATATATATATATATATATATATATATATATATATATATATATATATATATATATATATATATATATATATATATATATATATATATATATATATATATATATATATATATATATATATATATATATATATATATATATATATATATATATATATCCTGCACATACATATTACAATTATTACCAAATATCAAATTATAACACTAAAACATACTAACCTATTGAAATTGGTCGGAATTGTGGGTCCTCAAGGTGGCACTGCATTGGGCACTAGTAGGCACTTGCATGATTGCTGGATCACCTTCCTCAGGAGCCTGTCTCGGCTTGTTGGAGGGAGGGAGGTCTAGGAAGGTGTGTGAGGAGGGTCTAGGAGGGTTGAGGGAGGTGTGTGAGGAAGGTTGAGGTGGTGTGTGAGGAAGGTTGAGGTGCATGAGGAAGGTTGAGGAGGTGTAGGTGCGCCACCATCTCTCACTGGATATTACTCTTCTTCGCGCTAAAGCGGCTTTCTTTTATTGATAAAGACGGCGACCAAGTGCCAGATTTGCTGCTCTTATCTTCTGGCACTATCTCTTTATAAAAGTTTGTGCAGTAGACTCAACAATGCGCTATTCCAGGAACGATAATGGAGCGCGCGTCGACACAGTCTGCACTCAATTGGACACACGAGGTGACTGAGGGCTGGGACCTCCCTATGGACCCACCAGGGATGAGAAGGTTGCCAATGAGTGTATATTTACTCCTTATGCATACAGAGATATTTACGACGTTATTACGAAAAATTTGACATTTAGATCGTACGACGCAATACCTTTGGCGCGCCACAGCCGCAGTGGCACCGGATTCAGACCAATTACACATGGAAATGTACCATAAATACGTCAATTTATATCGTAAAATAATTCTGATTGCACCAGAGTGTTGCCAGAACTACGTAGTATTTTCATAAATATTTCACAATATTACGATTTTTCCCGAATTTTTTCGTGTCGTATGCCCCCTTCAGTGTTGCACAAAAAGCTGGCGCCATAACTGACAGGGAATCAGCCAAATCCCTTAAGTACAGAGAACTGGATCACGACTACAATTTTGTTCTCATTGCTTCCGAGACACTCGGTGCCTGGGGTGCCACCAGTTTTTTGAATAAACTGGGCCCTAGGCCAATTGAAACAACAAGAGGCCCTATATCTGCCAGCTTCCTTTTCCAGCGCCTCAGTGTGGCAATACAGAGGGGAAATGCACACTGCATTCAGGGTTCCTGCTCGCCATCTGAGGAACTAGAGGAACTCGACACCTTATGATAATCATCTTTGTACCATATATGTAACTTTTTTGTAACAAAGTTTAATCAAATATACATGTATATATATATATACAAAAGAATGGGGGTGGTAGAAGAAAATATTATAGTGTTCAGTGAGAATTCACAAGATCTTCTCTGAATACTCTTTTTCTCTTTTCTTCTCTGGGGCCATGGGTCCCAACACTTGCACACCAGAGGTGGTACCCTCACAACTTATATATATTATTTACATATCTATATAAATAAAGATGGAAATGTTCGTTTGTTTAAAATCGCTAATCTCCGAAAGTTGTTAACTGATTGCTTTGAAATTTTCACATAACATTCCATTCGCATCTGAGCAGGTTTTTATATACATACAATATAGATGTTACATCTATGACGGTAAAAACATGCTTTTCCTGAAAAACTGTGTTTTTCATGTGTTTTTCACATGAGAGAAATCTTCAAAAGCTCTTTACCAATTGCTTTGAAATTTTGAAACAACGTTGCATTCGCATAGGCGCGTCTTTTTATATATCTACTATATACATGCCTCACCTGTGACAGGAAAAAAAACATGCTTTTTTGATAAACAGGGCCATCTGTTGGACGTAAGGGCAACACACGCTATTCAAAATCGGTTCAAAATCGCTAATCTCCGAAAGTTATTCAGCAAGTGCTTTGAAATTTTGACACAAAGTTGCATTCGAATAGGCGCGTCTTTTCATATACCTACTATATAGATGCCACTTCCTGTGACAGGTAAAAACATGCATTTTTGAGTAACAACGCCATCTGTTGCACATAATTGCAACATGCACATTATACCAAATATGTCACGTATTTCATTTCAATGTTTCCAATTACATTGATAAATTTTATTTTCATAGATTTTGATTTATTTTATTTTTTAGCGAATTATTTTGTGACATTGTGTTCGAATAGAGCTGTGTATTTTACCATACCGTTTATTTCGTATGCATAAATATAGATGCCACACCTGTGACAGGTAATACTATGCTTTTCTTTAAAAACATCGCCATCTGTTGCATGTAAGAGCAACACACATGCTCTACTAAATATGTTACAATTCCATTTCAATGTTTCTGACTGCATTGATAAATTGAATTTTCAAAGATTTTGATTTATTTTCATTTTGATTTAATTATTTTGTGTGAGTTACATTCGAATTGAGCTGTGTTCTTTACCAGACCGGTCATTTCGTGAGTATAGTTTATTTTTATATTTTTTAATATTTTCATTTCATTTTTTAACTGTTTTTCTTATATTTCAGTGATGGAAATATCAGGTCACTTGATGTTCCCAATTTTCTGATGGGAACATCAGAGCATTTGGGAAGGCATCGGACAAAGGAGTGGGGAATAGTGGGAATGACGAGGGGACAAGGGGAGGGGATAATGGTGGGGAAGGACGAGGAGATGGGGGAGTTTGGGACAGTGGGGACGAGGGGAAGGGGAAATGGAGAATGGTTGGGGAGGACAAACTGACAGGGGAGTGAGGCATGGTGGGAAGGAAGAGGGGATGGTTGAGTGGGGAATGGGGGGGAAAGAGGATGATTGGACGGAAGTGAGAGATGGTGGGGAGGACGAGGGGATAATGGTGGGGAAGGATGAGGAGACGGGGGTGTTTGGGATGGTGGGGACGAGGGGATGGGGAATAGAGAATGGCGGCGAGGTCAAAGGGACAGGGAAGGTTGCCATAGCAACGCGTGGCCGGGTACTGCTAGTATTAATATATATATATATATATATATATATATATATATATATATATATATATATATATATATATATATATATATATATATATATTATTAACGAATACTGGTTCGTTTCATCTGCAGGTATAAGTATGTAATTCCAGCTGATGGAACGTTTGGCTCGAAGCAGAGAGATGGGTCCTGGTCTGGCATGGTGGGTATGGTGAGTAGAGAGGTGAGTGCAGTGAGGCACAGAGGAATAAGACCAGGCTGAATATATATCTTGCTTGTATTCAACCTTCTCAGAATAATATATGTGTGTCTTTTACCATTTGGGTAACTTGCAGGTGTAACAGAGTGATGCTGCAGTGGAACTTTATAAAAGGTTTGCAAGTGCTCGATGCTGCAGGTCCCATTTCCAGGGCTGGCAACATGGAATCCATTTATCTTGGGGTGCTGTTTGATTGCCTTTGACTTTAGGAAAATGTAAATGCATGACCTGTAATGCAGAATTATATTTGCCTTTCATCACCACCTCTGGAAATAATGTCCAGAGAATAAGGGAGTTAAGAAGCACACTCTTTTGTCCTAATCTTCAACTTGCGGTGTAAATTCAGCTGTGAACTATTAATCTGCATCTTTAAACCTGGGGAAGGTAATTCCAAAGATGCCAATTCACTCTTCTCTGATTTAACTTCCCACTTCGTTGGTCATAGCATTTCTAGTGTCACTTACCACTGCTCACTCCTGATACTCATCTAATTGAGCTATATAAACTCAAATTAATTACATCCACTTTTAAGAAATTTGACACTGTCAAGTACATAATCTCTGATAAACTGTTAGCATTGATTATATGTGAGGAGACAATAATTAAGTACACAAGAGCATAGTGTTATGGCGTTAATAGCCTAGCCTAGGCTACCTCCTATATGAGAGTTGTTCCAGTCTGACATACATCATTTTTGTGTTTATATATTCATTCCTGTGTGCTTTATTAAGATGACATTAGGTAGGTTAAGTGTGAATGTGTTTTGCGATGTTAAAAAGGTAATTATGTGGTGAGGAGGCCTCTAGGAAGCGAGGGCGCTTTGCCATAAAGACGGAGGCCCAAGAGATTATAGGAGGTAGAGGCTTTAATTGCCATGGTATCTGATTCGGTGTTATCTCTAAGGATCAATAAGTGTGAAGCAGGACGATGACGTCATCCAGGGAAAGCTTAAAGACTGGCTGAGACAGGTCACTTTATGCTAGAAAGTAAAGGAGGTCAGACGACTGCCACCTGTTGCTCCATTATTGCTGGACAGATATCGTCAACCGACGCTTGTGAGCAGGACTAACACTAATGAAGATAAGGGCAGAATCCAGTAGTGAGTGTAAGCCCAGGAGCTGACCATATTGCAAGCGGTCTCGGGGCGATGCAACACAAAGCTGCGAGAGGAAGCAAGTTGTAATGACCGTGAGTTGGACGTCATGTAAAAAGTCGTTGTCGTCAGGAAGGACGATCATGCTTCAAGAGTATAGGCGGACCTCGCAGGGTGCTGAACTAATGCACCAAGAAGATGGTACTTTGTTTTCTGTGGAGCTGACAGCTGCAGCCCCGACTTTTTCCACAATGAAGAGAACTCTGGTAAGAAATAAAGTCAAGACGTAGATTCTCAAAATGTTGAAATCTAATGACTCTCTAGTCTCCAGGATTGTACACCACCAGCAAGCAGGCAGACCCAGGAGCTATACATACACCTACAGTTCGGTCTATAGGTACCCTGTAGGTAAGGGAGCGCCTGCAGCCTCTTTAATGGAACATTGAGGGAGTGGAGGGACCAGAGTATACATCCCTGTGCAAGAATTAGTTGGCCCATTATTGTGAGACTTATTTATGCAGCAACAGTTGAGGAACCAAAAGTCCCAGGGGGTTAATGGAGAACCCGCTTGTAGTTATTGTAGCAGAATTTGGGGGCTGAGAGTTAAAGCCCTGGGCAATTGTTTGAGGCTCGGCCCAGGATAGGCAGCAGTTTGGGGGAAGCCAGTGTTTTGAGCCCAAGGCAGCCAGGTGAGGGCTGGCCTATGGCTGAAGTTCGATGTACAAAAAGCTTGGCAAGGTTGGGGGAGGACGAAGGGCGTGGAGATGAAATTCCGGAAGAGAATTTGGATGGTGAAGGAGGAGGCTTGAAAGTTCGGTGGTCTATCCATCATGGGTTTGCATCAAGTATTGATCTCGGAGTGGACTTGTCGTTCTTGAGGTCTTCCTTGGCATGGAACTTGTGACGGCTGGTCTTCATGCAGGTGTAGGAGGCGTCTTCTCGTGTAGTGTGGTGAACTTTTTGTTGTTCTTGTGCTTGAGAAATGCTGGTAGTTGATAGAAGTCGTTGGCGTTTCTTCATTCATACCTTTCTTCTCCTTTTATATTTTTCCTTCTCCTACAAGGAAAGTTCTTCCTTCAACTCATAGAAAGTTCTTCCGAAATCATCTCGAGATAACCTCAAGAAGATACCCGTTTTCATGGGTTTCACGGAGGTCACGGTCATCTTATTCCTAGTTGACATTGCTGCACTGTCGTTCGAGGTTGTTGTTGTTGGTATGATGTCTAATAGAAAATCATCCGGTCTTTAGTAAAACTTCCTTTGAGGAAGGGATGGTGTTCCAACTGAGGTATCCTCGTCTGACGAATCAACAGCCTAGGCGGTGTTTCCCGAAGGTTGAGTAGTAGCTGGTCATAAAGGTTACCGAGTGGTAACTATAAGTATAGATGGAGAAGGTTCAGTGGGTGTTTTCGTGGTTCGTAGAACATCGGGAGTAATCCTCGTGGAAAAGGCAGGAACATTGTTGGCTGGAGAGTCGTCTTCATCTACTGGATCAGGTGGAGGGCTAGCAGCAGGTGTAGCAGCAGGTGATGAACTTGCCTCTGCAGCTGCCGAGGCAAGTTCCGTTGATGGTGAAGGCGTCTGTGGGGGGATTTTTCCAGCAGGCAATTGTTTAATTTATTTTATTTAATTGAGTGAATTGTGAGGAATTAATTAACAAAAGAAGGCACCAAACCGGGAGGGCTATGTAGCACCACCAAATGTGCGGAATAATCAGATGGCGCTAAATATCAAGGATGCCAATACGAGAACAGAAACACATAAGGGGAACGATATCAAAAGTATCCGATTCACCAAAAATTCTATCGAGTGACAAGCGACCGTGAGAGGCGGTCGGAAAGCAAGACACATGCTCGTCCTGGAAGTCAGGACATTTAAGGATATGCACGACGGTAAGAAGAACAATGCAATTTGGACAATAAGGAACTGGGCGGCGCTCCATTAAATGACCGTGAATTAAGCGAGTGTGGCCAAGATGCAACCACACTAGAGCCGTCTCCCACCGCCGGTTACGGTGGCAGGAGGAAGGCCACGGGGATACACATCGCTTAAGAGCACACAGTTTGTTACCAACAACAAAAGACCAACAACCCTGCCAACGGGCACGGATGGAGGAATGAAAACCCGGATAAAATTCGGAAAAAGGAATACCATTACGGGAAACGGGACAAGAGGGATAGCCTCTCCAGCTGCAGCGTCTGCACGCTCATTTAAAGAAACACCTATATGGCTGGGAACCCAGCAAAAATCCACGGATTTAAATTTACTAGAGATAAGTAACAGCCAATGTTGAATCTCGACGACTACCGGATGGACAGGATTAAAGGTCCTGAGAGCCATGAGGGTAATACGGAAGTCAACTACAATCACAAAGGAGAATTGACAACGAGAAAGCAGGTGACGGAGAGCTTGGAGAATGACATAAAGTTCCACTGTGAAGATGCTAGTCTCCGAGGGGAGGCGACACATATAAGTGGAGTTAAGAAAAACAACGGAGTAGCCCACACCGTCCGCAGACTTAGACCCATCGGTGAAGATGGAAACGGAGCGGAAGTGTGAAGAAAAGTGCTCAAGAAAAAGGCGTTAGAGAACCGTAGGAGTAAAAACTTTATGTAATGCGCGTCAAGGATGTACAAAACTTCGGAAGGGGGACCCTCCATGGGGCAAGGAAGGAACAATACGAGGAGAAATAAGAGAAAGACGAATGGAAAGTCCTGTAAGCGAGATAGCCGGACAGAAAGAGGGAGGTGGTGAAGAGGAACAGGAACTACAGGAGGGGTAAAAGTCAAAGCATGACAGAGGCGAGAGGAAGGATGTTGCAAGGACCACGCTAGATAGCGAAGACAGTAGCGATCACGGGGGTCCTGGAGAGATAGGAATCCAGTGTCAACATACAAGCTGAGGGTGGGAGTCGAACGAAAGGCACCAGAGCTGAGGCGCAACCCAGCATGGTGCAAAGCATCAAGATGGCGAAGAGGAGGAGGAGAAGTGGACGAGTAAGTAGGGCAACCATAATCGAGTTTAGACAGGATGAGTGAGGAATGGAGAGAGAGGAGCTTACGCCTATCTGCCCCCCAAGAAGTGTGGGGCAAAACCTTAAGGAGGGAAAGGACCTTAGAGCATTCAGTGCGGAGGTAAGAGATATGGGCTCACCAAAACAAACGAGTGTCAAAGATTAACCCCAGAAGCTTAGCAGAATCCTTGTACACAAGGGGATGTCCATAAAGTGACAAAGCGGGACGAAAAATGATACGCTTCCAAGTAAAAGTCATGGCACAAGTCTTAGATGCAGAGAACTTGAAGCCATGATCAGCGGCCCAAGACGGCATGGCATCAATCACAAATTGAAGCCTCCCTTGATGGAGAGGCGAATCTTCACCCCGACAGCAGAGGGTAAGATCGTCTACATAGTGAGCGGAGAAGACGCCAGAAGGAAGGGAGGAAAGAAGACCATTGAGAGCAACAAGAAAAATAGCAGAGCTCAGAACACTACCTTGGGGGCATACCCTCATATTGCCGAAAAGGGGCAGAGAGAGTGGTACCAAGCCTCACTTGAAAGGAACGACAAGAGAGGAAAGTTTGGAGGAAGAGAGGGAGATTCCCACGAAGGCCAAGAGAATGAAGTTGGAACAGAATATGATACCTCCATGTGGTGTCGTAAGCCTTTTCCAGGTCAAAAAGGACGGCAACAACGGAGGTCTCCGCAGCAAAAGTAGTACGAATATAGACCTCCAAGTTCTTCAGGACATCCATTGTGCTGCGTCACTTGCGAAAACCAAATTGAGAAGGGGAAAGAAGGTGATAGTGCTCTAAGAACCACATCAGACGAACGTTAATAATACGTTCAAAGAGCTTGCAGACACAACTCGTGAGGGCAATAGGGTGGAAGTCCTTGGGGTGATGACCCGAGAGACACTGGTTTCTGAATAGGGAGGACAACAGCATCGAGCCAGTCCACAGGAACTGACGAAGACTCCCAGACCCGATTAAATAGACTCAATAAATGCTGAGACGAGCATGGAGGGAGATGTCGTAGCATCTCATAATGAATGCTATCAGAGCCTGCCGCCGTAGAATCCCAGAGGGCCAGGGCAGACTGGAGCTCAGAGAGAGAGAGAAGGGATCATTATAGGGAAGGTCGAGATGGGTACAGAAATCCAAAGGACGAGATTCAAGAAGAGGATCATGAAGAAGGAAGGAATGGG
>NW_025568928.1:0-10406 GCF_020424385.1 Procambarus clarkii
TTTTTAGCCCAAAATTGGGCTACTTTCGCTACTTTGTAGCCCAAAATTGGGCTACTTTCGCTACTTTTTAGCCCAAAATTTCGCTACTTTCGCTACTTTTTAGCCCAAAATTGGGCTACTTTCGCTACTTTTTAGCCCAAAATTTGCTACTTTCGCTACTTTTTAGCCCAAAAAATTTCGCTACTTTTTCGCTACTTTTTAGCCCAAAATTGGGCTACTTTCGCTACTTTTTAGCCCAAAATTGGGCTACTTTCGCTACTTTTTAGCCCAAAATTTCGCTATTTCGCTACTTTTTAGCCCAAAATTAGGCTACTTTCGCTACTTTTTAGCCCAAAATTGGGCTACTTTCGCTACTTTTTAGCCCAAAATTGGGCTACTTTCGCTACTTTTTAGCCCAAAATTTCGCTACTTTCGCTACTTTTTAGCCCAAAATTGGGCTACTTTCGCTACTTTTTAGCCCAAAATTTCGCTACTTTCGCTACTTTTTAGCCCAAAATTGGGCTACTTTCGCTACTTTTTAGCCCAAAATTGGGCTACTTTCGCAAAATTGGGCTACTTTCGCTACTTTTTAGCCCAAAATTGGGCTACTTTCGCTACTTTTTAGCCCAAAATTGGGCTACTTTCGCTACTTTTTAGCCCAAAATTTCGCTACTTTCGCTACTTTTTAGCCCAAAATTGGGCTACTTTCGCTACTTTTTAGCCCAAAATTGGGCTACTTTCGCTACTTTTAGCCCAAAATTGGGCTACTTTCGCTACTTTTTAGCCCAAAATTGGGCTACTTTCGCTACTTTTTAGCCCAAAATTGGGCTACTTTCGCTACTTTTTAGCCCAAAATTGGGCTACTTTCGCTACTTTTTAGCCCAAAATTGGGCTACTTTCGCTACTTTTAGCCCAAAATTTGGCGCTACTTTTTAGCCCAAAATTGGGCTACTTTCGCTACTTTTTAGCCCAAAATTTTGGGCTTTCGCTACTTTTAGCCCGCTACTTTCGCTACTTTTTAGCCCAAAATTTCGCTACTTTCGCTACTTTTTAGCCCAAAATTGGGCTACTTTCGCTACTTTTTAGCCCAAAATTGGGCTACTTTCGCTACTTTTTAGCCCAAAATTGGGCTACTTTCGCTACTTTTTAGCCCAAAATTGGGCTACTTTCGCTACTTTTTAGCCCAAAATTTCGCTACTTTTTAGCCCAAAAACTTTCGCTACTTTTTAGCCCAAAATTGGGCTACTTTCGCTACTTTTTAGCCCAAAATTGGGCTACTTTCGCTACTTTTTAGCCAAAAAACTTTTTCGCTACTTTTTAGCCCAAAATTGGGCTACTTTCGCTACTTTTTAGCCAAAATTGGGCTACTTTCGCTACTTTTTAGCCCAAAATTGGGCTACTTTCGCTACTTTTTAGCCCAAAATTGGGCTACTTTTTTTAGCCCAAAATTGGGCTACTTTCGCTACTTTTAGCCCAAAATTGGGCTACTTTTTTTAGCCCAAAATTTCGCTACTTTCGCTACTTTTTAGCCCAAAATTGGGCTACTTTCGCTACTTTTTAGCCCAAAATTGGGGCTACTTTTTAGCCCAAAATTGGGCTACTTTCGCTACTTTTTAGCCCAAAATTGGGCTACTTTCGGGCTTTTTACTTTCGCTACTTTTTAGCCCAAAATTGGGCTACTTTCGCTACTTTTTAGCCCAAAATTTCGCTACTTTCGCTACTTTTAGCCCAAAATTGGGCTACTTTCGCTACTTTTTAGCCAAAAACTTTCGCTACTTTTTAGCCCGCTACTTTCGCTACTTTTTAGCCCAAAATTGGGCTACTTTCGCTACTTTTTAGCCCAAAATTGGGCTACTTTCGCTACTTTTTAGCCCAAAATTGGGCTACTTTCGCTACTTTTTAGCCCAAAATTGGGCTACTTTCGCTACTTTTTAGCCCAAAATTGGGCTACTTTCGCTACTTTTTAGCCCAAAATTGGGCTACTTTCGCTACTTTTTAGCCCAAAATTGGGCTACTTTCGCTACTTTTTAGCCCAAAATTGGGCTACTTTCGCTACTTTTTAGCCCAAAATTGGGCTACTTTCGCTACTTTTTAGCCCAAAATTTCGCTACTTTCGCTACTTTTTAGCCCAAAATTGGGCTACTTTCGCTACTTTTAGCCCAAAATTTCGCTACTTTCGCTACTTTTTAGCCCAAAATTTCGCTACTTTCGCTACTTTTAGCCCAAAATTCGCTACTTTCGCTACTTTTTTACTTTCGCTACTTTTTAGCCCAAAATTTCGCTACTTTCGCTACTTTTTAGCCCAAAATTGGGCTACTTTCGCTACTTTTTAGCCCAAAATTGGGCTACTTTCGCTACTTTTTAGCCCAAAATTTTCGCTACTTTTTACTTTCGCTACTTTTTAGCCCAAAATTGGGCTACTTTCGCTACTTTTTAGCCCAAAATTGGGCTACTTTCGCTACTTTTTAGCCCAAAATTGGGCTACTTTCGCTACTTTTTAGCCCAAAATTGGGCTACTTTCGCTACTACTTTCGCTACTTTTTAGCCCAAAATTGGGCTACTTTCGCTACTTTTTAGCCCAAAATTGGGCTACTTTCGCTACTTTTTAGCCCAAAATTTCGCTACTTTTTTTCGCTACTTTTTAGCCCAAAATTGGGCTACTTTCGCTACTTTTTAGCCCAAAATTGGGCTACGCTACTTTCGCTACTTTCGCTAGCCTAGCCCAAAATTGGGCTACTTTCGCTACTTTTTAGCCCAAAATTTGGGCTACTTTCGCTACTTTTTAGCCCAAAATTGGGCTACTTTCGCTACTTTTTAGCCCAAAATTGGGCTACTTTCGCTACTTTTTAGCTACTTTCGCTACCAAAATTGGGCTACTTTCGCTACTTTTTAGCCCAAAATTGGGCTACTTTCGCTACTTTTTAGCCCAAAATTGGGCTACTTTCGCTACTTTTTAGCCCAAAATTGGGCTACTTTCGCTACTTTTTAGCCCAAAATTGGGCTACTTTCGCTACTTTTTAGCCCAAAAAACTTTCGCTACTTTTTAGCCCAAAATTGGGCTACTTTCGCTACTTTTTAGCCCAAAATTGGGCTACTTTCGCTACTTTTTAGCCCAAAATTTCGCTACTTTCGCTACTTTTTAGCCCAAAATTACTTTTTAGGGCTACTTTCGCTACTTTTTAGCCCAAAATTTCGCTACTTTTTAGCCCAAAATTGGGCTACTTTCGCTACTTTTTAGCCCAAAATTTCGCTACTTTCGCTACTTTTTAGCCCAAAATTGGGCTACTTTCGCTACTTTTTAGCCCAAAATTTCGCTACTTTCGCTACTTTTTAGCCCAAAATTTTCGCTACTTTTTAGCCCAAAATTGGGCTACTTTCGCTACTTTTTAGCCCAAAATTGGGCTACTTTCGCTACTTTTTAGCCCAAAATTGGGCTACTTTCGCTACTTTTTAGCCCAAAATTGGGCTACTTTCGCTACTTTTTAGCCCAAAAAGCTACTTTCGCTACTTTTTAGCCCAAAATTGGGCTACTTTCGCTACTTTTTAGCCCAAAACTTTCGCTACTTTTTAGCCCAAAATTTCGCTACTTTTTAGCCCAAAATTTCGCTACTTTCGCTACTTTTTAGCCCAAAATTGGGCGCTACTTTTTAGCCCTTTCGCTACTTTTTAGCCCAAAATTGGGCTACTTTCGCTACTTTTTAGCCCAAAATTGGGCTACTTTCGCTACTTTTTAGCCCAAATTGGGCTACTTTCGCTACTTTTTAGCCCAAAATTTCGCTACTTTCGCTACTTTTTAGCCCAAAATTGGGCTACTTTCGCTACTTTTTAGCCCAAAATTGGGCTACTACTTTTAGCCCAAAATTTCGCTACTTTCGCTACTTTTTAGCCCAAAATTGGGCTACTTTCGCTACTTTTTTTAGCCCAAAATTGGGCTACTTTCGCTACTTTTAGCCCAAAATTGGGCTACTTTCGCTACTTTTTAGCCCAAAATTGGGCTACTTTCGCTACTTTTTAGCCCAAAATTTCGCTACTTTCGCTACTTTTTAGCCCAAAATTGGGCTACTTTCGCTACTTTTTAGCCCAAAATTGGGCTACTTTCGCTACTTTTTAGCCCAAAATTTCGCTACTTTCGCTACTTTTTAGCCCAAAAATTTCGCTACTTTTTAGCCCTTTCGCTACTTTTTAGCCCAAAATTTCGCTACTTTCGCTACTTTTTAGCCCAAAATTGGGCTACTTTCGCTACTTTTTAGCCCAAAATTGGGCTACTTTTTTCGCTACTTTCGCTAGCCCAAAATTGGGCTACTTTCGCTACTTTTAGCCCAAAATTGGGCTACTTTCGCTACTTTTTAGCCCAAAATTGGGCTACTTTCGCTACTTTTTAGCCCAAAATTGGGCTACTTTCGCTACTTTTTAGCCCAAAATTGGGCTACTTTCGCTACTTTTTAGCCCAAAATTGGGCTACTTTCGCTACTTTTTAGCCCAAAATTGGGCTACTTTCGCTACTTTTTAGCCCAAAATTGGGCTACTTTCGCTACTTTTTAGCCCAAAATTTCGCTACTTTCGCTACTTTTTAGCCCAAAATTGGGCTACTTTCGCTACTTTTTAGCCCAAAATTTTTCGCTACTTTTTAGCCCAAAATTGGGCTACTTTCGCTACTTTTTAGCCCAAAATTTCGCTACTTTTTAGCCCAAAATTTCGCTACTTTCGCTACTTTTTAGCCCAAAATTGGGCTACTTTCGCTACTTTTTAGCCCAAAATTGGGCTACTTTCGCTACTTTTTAGCCCAAAATTGGGCTACTTTCGCTACTTTTTAGCCCAAAATTGGGCTACTTTCGCTACTTTTAGCCCAAAATTTCGCTACTTTCGCTTTTTAGCCCAAAATTGGGCTACTTTCGCTACTTTTTAGCCCAAAAACTTTCGCTACTTTTAGGCTACTTTCGCTACTTTTTAGCCCAAAATTTCGCTACTTTCGCTTTTTAGCCCAAAATTAGCGCTACTTTCGCTACTTTTTAGCCCAAAATTTCGCTACTTTCGCTACTTTTTAGCCAAAACTTTTGGGCTACTTTCGCTACTTTTTAGCCCCAAAACTTTTGGGCTACTTTTAGCCTACTTTTTAGCCCAAAATTGGGCTACTTTCGCTACTTTTAGCCCAAAATTGCTACTACTTTCGCTACTTTTTAGCCCAAAATTTCGCTACTTTCGCTACTTTTTAGCCCAAAATTGGGCTACTTTCGCTACTTTTTAGCCCAAAATTGGGCTACTTTCGCTACTTTTTAGCCCAAAATTGGGCTACGCTACTTTTTTTTTAGCCTACTTTTTAGCCCAAACTTTCGCTACTTTTTAGCCCAAAATTGGGCTACTTTCGCTACTTTTTAGCCCAAAATTGGGCTACTTTCGCTACTTTTTAGCCCAAAATTGGGCTACTTTCGCTACTTTTTAGCCCAAAATTGGGCTACTTTCGCTACTTTTTAGCCCAAAATTGGGCTACTTTCGCTACTTTTTAGCCCAAAAGGCTACTTTCGCTACTTTTTAGCCCAAAAAATTTCGCTACTACTTTTAGCCCAAAATTTCGCTACTTTTTAGCCCAAAATTGGGCTACTTTCGCTACTTTTAGCCCAAAATTGGCTACTTTCGCTACTTTTTCGCTACTTTTTAGCCCAAAATTGGGCTACTTTCGCTACTTTTTAGCCCAAAATTGGGCTACTTTCGCTACTTTTTAGCCCAAAATTGGGCTACTTTCGCTACTTTTTTAAATTTCGCTACTTTCGCTACTTTTTAGCCCAAAACTTTCGGGCTACTTTCGCTACTTTTTAGCCCAAAATTGGGCTACTTTCGCTACTTTTTAGCCCAAAATTTGGGCTACTTTCGCTACTTTTTAGCCCAAAATTGGGCTACTTTCGCTACTTTTTAGCCCAAAATTTCGCTACTTTCGCTACTTTTTAGCCCAAAATTGGGCTACTTTCGCTACTTTTTAGCCCAAAATTGGGCTACTTTCGCTACTTTTTAGCCCAAAATTGGGCTACTTTCGCTACTTTTTAGCCCAAAATTGGGCTACTTTCGCTACTTTTTAGCCCAAAATTGGGCTACTTTCGCTACTTTTTAGCCCAAAATTTCGCTACTTTCGCTACTTTTTAGCCCAAAATTGGGCTACTTTTACTTTTTAGCCCAAAATTGGGCTACTTTCGCTACTTTTTAGCCCAAAATTGGGCTACTTTCGCTACTTTTTAGCCCAAAATTGGGCTACTTTCGCTACTTTTTAGCCCAAAATTGGGCTACTTTCGCTACTTTTTAGCCCAAAATTTCGCTACTTTCGCTACTTTTTAGCCCAAAATTGGGCTACTTTCGCTACTTTTTAGCCCAAATTGGGCTACTTTCGCTACTTTTTAGCCCAAAATTGGGCTACTTTTCGCTACTTTTTAGCCCAAAATTGGGCTACTTTCGCTACTTTTTAGCCCAAAATTTCGCTACTTTCGCTACTTTTAGCCCAAAATTGGGCTACTTTCGCTACTTTTTAGCCCAAAATTTCGCTACTTTCGCTACTTTTTAGCCCAAAATTGGGCTACTTTCGCTACTTTTTAGCCCAAAATTGGGCTACTTTTTAGCCCAAAATTGGGCTACTTTCGCTACTTTTTAGCCCAAAATTGGGCTACTTTTTCGCTACTTTTTAGCCCAAAATTGGGCTACTTTCGCTACTTTTTAGCCCAAAAACTTTCGCTACTTTTTAGCCCAAAATTGGGCTACTTTCGCTACTTTTTAGCCCAAAATTGGGCTACTTTCGCTACTTTTTAGCCCAAAATTGGGCTACTTTCGCTACTTTTTAGCCCAAAATTGGGCTACTTTCGCTACTTTTTAGCCCAAAACTTTCGCTACTTTTTAGGGCTACTTTCGCTACTTTTTAGCCCAAAAACTTTCGCTACTTTTTAGCCCAAAATTTCGCTACTTTTTAGCCCAAAATTTCGCTACTTTCGCTACTTTTTAGCCCAAAATTGGGCTACTTTCGCTACTTTTTAGCCCAAAATTGGGCTACTTTCGCTACTTTTTTTTTAGCCCAAAATTGGGCTACTTTCGCTACTTTTTAGCCCAAAATTGGGCTACTTTCGCTACTTTTTAGCCCAAAATTTCGCTAAAATTAGGGCTAAATTTTCGCTACTTTTTAGCCCAAAATTTGGGCTACTTTCGCTACTTTTTAGCCCAAAATTGGGCTACTTTCGCTACTTTTTAGCCCAAAATTGGGCTACTTTCGCTACTTTTTAGCCCAAAATTGGGCTACTTTCGCTACTTTTTAGCCCAAAATTGGGCTACTTTTTCGCTACTTTTAGCCCAAAAAACTTTCGCTACTTTTTAGCCCAAAATTGGGCTACTTTCGCTACTTTTTAGCCCAAAATTGGGCTACTTTCGCTACTTTTAGCCCAAAATTGGGCTACTTTCGCTACTTTTTAGCCCAAAATTTCGCTACTTTCGCTACTTTTTAGCCCAAAATTTCGCTACTTTCGCTACTTTTTAGCCCAAAATTGGGCTACTTTCGCTACTTTTTAGCCCAAAATTTCGCTACTTTCGCTAGCCCAAAACTTTCGCTACTTTTAGCCCAAAATTTCGCTACTTTCGCTACTTTTTAGCCCAAAATTTCGCTACTTTCGCTACTTTTTAGCCCAAAATTGGGCTACTTTCGCTTTTTTAGCCCAAAATTGGGCTACTTTCGCTACTTTTTAGCCCAAAATTGGGCTACTTTCGCTACTTTTTAGCCCAAAATTGGGCTACTTTCGCTACTTTTTAGCCCAAAAAATTGGGCTACTTTCGCTACTTTTTAGCCCAAAATTTCGCTACTTTCGCTACTTTTTAGCCAAAATTTCGCTACTTTCGCTACTTTTTAGCCCAAAATTGGGCTACTTTCGCTACTTTTAGCCCAAAATTTCGCTACTTTCGCTACTTTTTAGCCCAAAATTTCGCTACTTTCGCTACTTTTTAGCCCAAAATTTCGCTACTTTCGCTACTTTTTTAGCTACAAAATTTCGCTACTTTCGCTACTTTTTAGCCCAAAATTGGGCTACTTTCGCTACTTTTTAGCCCAAAATTGGGCTACTTTCGCTACTTTTTAGCCCAAAATTGGGCTACTTTCGCTACTTTTTAGGCCGCTAGCGCCAAAATTGCCCAAAATTTCGCTACTTTTAGCCCTTCGCTACTTTCGCTACTTTGCTAGCCCAAAATTTCGCTACTTTCGCTACTTTTTTTTTGCTACTTTCGCTACTTTGTAGCCCAAAATTGGGCTATTTTTCGCCGCGATTTTTTTAGCGGCGCGATTTTTGGCCGCTAGCGGCGAAAATCGCCGCTAGCTAGCGGATTTTTTGGCCGCTAGCGGCGAAAATCGCGCGCAAAAATAGCCTCTTTTTTGGCCGCGGTAGCTAGCGAAAATCGCGCGATTTTTGGCCGCTAGCGGCGAAAATCGCGCGATTTTTTTTGCCCGCTAGCCGCTAGCGGCGAAAAAACTAGCGGCGAAAATCGCGCAATTTTTGGCCGCTAGCGGCGAAAACGATTTTTGGCCGCTAGCGGCGAAATTCGCACGATTTTTGGCCGCTAGCGGCGAAAATCGCACGATTTTTGGCCGCTAGTGGTAGCCGCTAGCGGCGAAAATCGCGCGATTTTTGGCCGCTAGCGGCGAAAATCGCGCGCGATTTTCGCCGCTAGCGGCCAAAAATCGCGCGATTTTCGCCGCTAGCGGGCAAAAATCGGGCGATTTTTCGCCGCTAGCGGGCAAAAATCGCGCGATTTTCGCCGCTAGCGGCGAAAATCGCGCGATTTTTTCGGCCGACATCCAGCGGCGAAAATCGCCCGATTTTTGGCCGCTAGCGGCGAAAAAGCACGATTTTTGGCCGCTAGCGGCGAAAATCGCACGGTTTTTGGCCGCTAGCGGCGAAAATCGCGCGATTTTTGGCCGCTAGCGGCGAAAATCGCGCGATTTTTGGCCGCTAGCGGCGCAAAAATCGCGCGGTTTTTGGCCGCTAGCGGCCAAAAATCGCGCGATTTTTGGCCCTAGCGGCGAAAATCGCGCAATTTTTGTCAGCCAGCTGCGAAAATCGCACGGTTTTTGGCCGCTAGCGGCAAAAAATCGCGCGGCAAAAATAGCCCTTTTTTTGGCCGCTAGCGGCGAAAAATCGCGCGATTTTTGCGGCCGCCAGCTAGGCGAAAATCGCGCGAGTTTTTGGCCGCTAGCGGCGAAAATCGCGCGATTTTTGGCCGCTAGCGGCGAAAATCGCGATCGATTTTTGGCCGCTAGCGGCGAAAATCGCACGGTTTTTGGCCGCTAGCGGCGAAAATCGCGCGGTTTTTGGCCGCTAGCGGCGAAATTCGCACGATTTTTGGCCGCTAGCGGCGAAAATCGCACGATTTTTGGCCGCTAGCGGCGAAAATCGCGCGATTTTTGGCCGCTAGCTGCGAAAATCGCGCGGTTTTTGGCCGCTAGCGGCGAAAATCCGCGATTTTTGGCCGCTACGGCGAAAATCGCGCGATTTTGGCCGGTAGCGGCGAAAATCGCGCGATTTTTGCCCGCCAGCTGCGAAAATCGCACGGTTTTTGGCCGCTAGCGGCGAAAATCGCCCGATTTTTGGCCGCTAGCGGCGAAAATAGCCCTTTTTTTGGCCGCTAGCGGCGAAAATCGGTCGATTTTTGCCGCTAGCGGCCAAAAATCGCGCGATTTTCGCCGCTAGCGGCAAAAATCGCGTGCGATTTTCGCCGCTAGCGGCCAAAAATCGCGCGGTTTTTCGCCGCTAGCGGGCAAAAATCGGGCGATTTTTGGCCGCTGAAGTGCGAAAAATTTTTGGCCAAAGTAGGCGAATTTCGCCCGTTTTTTGGCCGCTAGCGGCGAAAATCGCGCGGTTTTTGGCCGCTAGCGGCGAAAATCGCCCGATTTTTGGCCCGCTACCGGCGAAAATCGCGCGGTTTTTGGCCGCTAGCGGCGAAAATCGCGCGATTTTTGGCCGCTAGCGGCGAAAATCGCGCGATTTTTGGCCGCTAGCGGCGAAAATCGCGCGATTTTCGCCGCTAGCGTCCAAAAATCGTGCGATTTTCGCCGCTAGCGGCCAAAATCGCGCGATTTTCGCCGCTAGCGGCAAAAATTCGGACGATTTTTCGCCGCTAGATGGCAAAAATCGGCCGATTTTCGCCGCTAGCGGCGAAAATCGCGCGATTTTTGGCCGCTAGCGGCGAAAATCGCGCGGTTTTTTGCCGCTAGCGGCGAAAATCGCGCGGTTTTTGCCCGCTAGCGGCGAAAATCGCACGGTTTTTGGCCGCTAGCGGCGAAAATCGCCCGATTTTTGGCCGCTAGCGGCGAAAATCGCTCGGTTTTTGGCCGCTAGCGGCCAAAAACCGCGCGATTTTCGCTGCTAGCGGCAAAAAACCGCGCGATTTTCGCCGCTAGCGGCCAAAAAATCGCG